>JBCFYV010011172.1:11151652-11214152 GCA_039000515.1 Timema cristinae | reverse complement strand
TTATATAGCCCAAACGATTACTAAGACACGGTGAAAAAATATTTTATAATGTAATAATAATATTAATAACTAATAACACACATCAATGTACGAGTGGGGCTTTTTTCTAAATGGTTTACCATGCTTTCTCCACACAAATGTGGGTACATTTAATATAAAGTTCTACTTTTCACATCACTATTCCATTAGCTTAGTCGAATGAATGTGTATAGCCTGAACGGGTATTAAGAAGCAGCGAAAAAGATAACAGCAAGTGCGCGAGTGAGAGAAGAATGAAAGCAAACAAAAGAGGAAGACTGATGGAAGGAAAGAGGAAAATGGAGGCATTTTAATACATATATATTTAAAAAAGTTATATTCTATCTGTCATGTTTAAGGAACTGCAACCAGTTCTGCGATGAGTCTGGTGTAGTGTGCCATGAGGGCGCTCAGTTGATGCAAACTGTCATCTACACATCGCTGACCCCTGACCTGAGAACGGCTCAAGCTTACCAAGACCTCATGGTGCTGGCAGTGACCGGGGAAGACGGACACAAGCTGCCACGCACGAGGTTCCGAATCGTCGACAACGAAATAGGTGGGTGTCATTCAACTTTTGACTACTTTCTGTTACTTCCGGTAGAACAGCATGGAAGCGAAGTAAAATAAGTCAATTTACGCTTTTCCCCCCCCCCCCCCCCCCTCTTATAGAGGAGTAATGATTGTCTCTTAAAGAAAATCAGTCATTTCTGTCCAATGTCATAAACTAGATTTGGTTCTAGGAGTATAGGATTCCATTTTTTGGGTTTAAAGCAAAGGCTGAATGAATTATTAAAAACATTCCTGAAGCTGAGTATAAGTTTTAATAAGTTTATATTGAGGAAAAAAAATATATACTGTGCATAATTATATAGCTTTACATATTAGATCTATTTTACAAGATTTTACCAAAAACATTTGAGATATTTTAGTCTAAACTGATGTGACTAACTTTTGTGCCCGAATGGCTTGGGCAGCAGTTCCAACCTTTTTCTCTTACGTACCCCTTGGAAGCGAATTTCCATAAATTGTGCCCTTAATTTTAGTGAATTGTTTTATTACTAAAGTAGTAGCTAAATATTTTCGTGTACCCCCAAATTTCCTGGCACATACCCTAGGTTGGGCACCGCTGGTCTAAGGCATCACTATTGCAATAGACTGCACTACGATAAACGGGAGATTGGGGCTCAAATCACGGTTGGGTGTAATTAGGACCTAGGCTGATTTTTTGTTAAGTGGTTTTCAACTTTCTCTCCACCCAAATGCAGGTGAAGTTCCTTTAGATTCAACCTTACTTATCCTACAACTCGAACGAACGTGGTGCTGAACAAACAACTGATAGATCGAGTAAACTAGTCGCAATGCTATGTCCAAATTGCTCAAGTAAATTTTCTTGCTTGTACAAAACATAGGTTTTGTGGTTAAGGCCCGCGATAGTTCAGATATATTTTTTTGGGCTAATCTACAGCTCCAAATTCATCTTTAAAGAGAATTGAACCCCTTTTTTATGACACTGGGAACTCTGTCATAATGGCCTATGATATTCATCAGTTAACGTAGATTATATAGATAACACAATAGGAAATTCAATTACTGAAGAATTTTTCCATGTGAATATTAATTTGTAGTTTACAAAACAAAAAAAATAATTAAATATACATCTCTATATTTACTTACTTACTATAGCGTTAGTAACTTAAAAGTGCATTGCCATGCTTACAAAAGTATGCCACCTATGCCTATCTTGAACTAATTCTATCCAGTCCACCTTATTACACCTTATCTCTATCAGGTTCATTCTAATGGTATCCTCCCATCAGCGCCTATGTCTTCCCAATGGTCTCTTCGGTTGAGTTTGCTAGTCAATACCCTAAACACAGTTCTTAACTCTCCCATCCACACTGCCCTTCCTGCCCACCGTAATCTACGAAACTTGATAATCCTAAGAATGTCTTATGATGCACAGGGTATGTAGCTTACCATTATGTATCCTATTCCACTCCCCGTATCTTCATACCTTTTTATAATCAATATCTTCCTAAGCACCTTGTTTTCGAACACTCTAAATATGTTTCCATCATGTATGTATGTAAAGAGACCGTGTTTCCCACCCATAAAGTACAACCGGCAAAACTATTGTCTGTATATTCCGAGTTGTACATTCCTTGAAAGCAGGCGTGATGTCAACCACCTCCTGACCGAGTAACAGTGTGCATTTTCCGACTGTATTATTTTCCTAATTTTCAATCTAATACTGGTCAGTTTGTGTTTTACTCTCTTCTGCTAAAGAAAGGAACTGATGCACCCTGAAAATGTCTTAATCATGTGTTTTAGTTGTGAAATTTGAGGCCTACAGTTTTTTGGTATTTGGGTATGCCTTGACCTTATATCCTCATTTCAATGTTTAATTTAATATAAATATGTATATTAGCCTTATGCTTTGATAAGATTTCATATATTCGATTCACGTTTTCTTCGAAGTTAAACAGTGGACCTAGCCCACTCCAACTAAATAATGCATTAAGTTTTCGGAAAACATGTTGGTCAAGGTTATTATTGTAATCTACAATGCACACTATAGTAGTTGAGATAGAATTACACTTTTATTCATTTCCTATTTAGTACATAATGGTTAATCTCATGATATAAAGTTTACTTAAGCCTACAAAACCAATTTCAAAGAATTGTAACATTGGGATCTTACGTTTGACTTGTTTGAAAGCTGTGTGCATGCTGTTGGCAGGTAAACCATTCAGAGTTCGTCTAGACAACGGCCAGGGCATCCTTTACACACTGAAAACTTTGAAAACAGGGAAAATATACAGGCGAGTAATTCATTATTTTGTTTTATTTTATTTTAATAAAATTTACATGGTTTTGTTGTTGTAGAGTATGTTACATTAGATTTAAGTAGAGATGAGTTGAATCCAATTTTATTTTTTTAAATCTCAAACCTATATTCGAATCCTTGAATCTTTAAATAGGTTGAATTTCATTTAAAGTGAAAATATTTAAAATTTAATTTGAGAAAAGTTTCTTAGGACCAATGACAAATGCCATTTTGTTTGTCATGTATACATCATGTCACGTCACATTATGTCATAAGCAACAAAGATTTTTTTATATACATTAATTATAGCCTTTTGATACAATTTTGTCTTTTTTTCATGTTGTGATTTCATCTCTCTTCAAAATACATAAGTGTATATAGTTCCTTTTACCAAATTATTAAAATTGTTATTTTAAGTCAAGTTCTACATAATAATTATTGCATTCAAAATACTTTTTTGAGATTTTTACGAATCTTTAATCTCTCGAATATCATAGGATTCGAGGCATTTAAGTCGAGCGTCCTCTCTCTAAACCTAAGCAATGACCCATCACTTATTTTAAAAGTGCTTTAGAAGGAAAGTTTAAATATTAGTAAAGGACTTTTAAGTAAGGACTCAATAGAAAGGATATAAGTGAGGGTTGGTTGGATGCTCAACATTTCCATCAGTTGTAAAGCCTGAAGGTACTATTGCCCATCAGTCTTCCATGCCCACAGAAGGTACTATTATCCATCAGTCTTCCAAGCCCACAGAAGGTACTATTGCCCATCAGTCTTCCAAGCCCACAGAAGGTACTATTATCCATCAGTCTTCCAAGCCCACAGAAGGTACTATTATCCATCAGTCTTCCAAGCCCACAGAAGGTACTATTGCCCATCAGTCTTCCAAGCCCACAGAAGGTACTATTACCCATCAGTCTTCCAAGCCCACAGAAGGTACTATTATCCATCAGTCTTCCAAGCCCACAGAAGTTACTATTGCCCATCAGTCTTCCAAGCCCACAGAAGGTACTATTGCCCATCAGTCTTCCAAGCCCACAGAAGGTACTATGCCATCAGTCTTTCATGCCCACAAAGTATATTATCATCAGTCTTCCAAGCCCACAGAAGTACTATTATCATCGTCTTCCAACACAGAAGGTATATTATCCTCAGTCTTCAAGCCACAGAAGGTACTATTGCCATCAGTCTTTCCCAAACCCACAGAAGTAATATTACCATCAGTCTTCCAAGCCCCAGAAGTACTATTATCCATCTTACTTCAACCAAGAAGGTACTATTATCCATCAGTCTTCCAAGCCACAGAAGGTACTATTGCCACAGTCTTCAAGCCACAGAAGGTACTATTATCAAGTCTTCCAAGCCACAAAAAGGTACTATTATCCATCAGTCTTCCAAGCACAAAGTACTATTCCTCAGTCTTCCAAGCCACAGAAGGTACTATTATCCATCAGTTTCCAAGCCACCCGAAGGTACTATTGCCCATCAGTCTTCCAAGCCCACAGAAGGTACTATTACCATCAGTCTTCCAAGCCCACAGAAGGTACTATTGCCCATCAGTCTTCCAAGCCCACAGAAGGTACTATTATCCATCAGTCTTCCAAGCCCACAGAAGGTACTATTATCCATCAGTCTGACAAGCCACCAACTGACCCTACAAGCGACACCTTCACTCCACTCATCACAGGGACTCGCTGTATATTGAATGTTATTACTAGTATTGTTTATACTTCTATCATTTTCATATTTGTCAAAGCCATAAGTGAGATTGAGACAGATAAATGAAACTAACAACTAGCTCTAGCCCATACCAGGAGATATAGTTCATTGTAAGCACTATATCCGACCAGAGATGGATCAAGATGACTGTAATCATGTTTTTCTCTTTACAGGATATCGGTACTCGCCTTATCCTACGACGAAGGAGAACGAAGCATATTGTATACCACCAAATTTATAGTATTCATACTAGTACCAGAAAACCTAATATAACACCTTTTCTTTTTCATCATAAATATAATATCACAACAAATAATTCTTTCACTGAATAATGTGCTTTAAAAGTGGTTTAAAATAATGTAAATTAATTTTATTCCGATGTTAAATGAGTTATTTAACACTTAGATGTTTTTTATAGCAGATTGTTATAGTCAACAGACCAAAAAATAATAATGGTTACTTGTGAAT
The DNA here is from genome assembly GCA_039000515.1 of Timema cristinae. NCBI lineage: Eukaryota > Metazoa > Arthropoda > Insecta > Phasmatodea > Timematidae > Timema > Timema cristinae. The sequence continues at coordinate 11,209,117 of JBCFYV010011172.1, read as the reverse complement.
AAGTCAATGAGCATAAAACTTAAAACATATTAGATTAGTGTAAAAAAATTATATATTGAGCTGATTTTTTCAACTCTTGATGGAGGGCCACTTAAATTATATATATATTTAGAGCAAGTGTGATTATCTCAATATAAATGCCTTAATACAACAATTAATTTTTCATTTAATGTAATTCAAATTACACACCTTTAAACTTTAAATGAATAGAAGTTAAAGTTTAAAAAAATCAACCAAATCACCATATATGTTTGTGGGAAGTTAATCTCATGTTCTTCACGTATTTTATAAGATTTGTGTTTCATAGGGGGAAAAAAGTATATTTATCCATTCATTGCACTAAAACATTTACTAGAATCTAACAGATCTATATTTAAACCAATAGATTAGAATTACTCATCGACTATATGTATTTTTAATGATTGTAAATTGTTTCTGTTAATAATATTGACAAATCTGTTTGAATATGTACTATAACATTTTTACTCTCCTAAAAAAATCAAAATATTTGAGAACTATTAAAAAAAAGCTTACTGAAAAAATCTGTTTTATTTCACCTTGTTATAATCATATTTTTACAATAAGTAAGCACTTCAATAATAATGTAATAATAATTAGTGGTAGGCCAATACCTTGATCGATATTATCAATTTATCTCCTTAATACTTGATACCATTAAACATGAAACTAAATAAATCCTCATTTTGTAAGCATAGAAACTAGGTCAAAAGAAAAATATTTAATTTCTTTCCATGTGTCAAAATATGAAAACTAGTCAGTTAGGCTATTTAAACAAATTATAACAAGAATCAAACAGACTAAAATAACATTTACAATGATTAGTAGGCCTACAATAAGAAATATTATTACTTATTAAGTAATGAAAGATCTTGAATAAGTGTTGTACTTAGGTCCATATTTGAAACATAGTTCCATTTGATAAATGAAAATCGACCTTGCGTCAACCGAGACCGTGTTTATAAGCTGCAGAGGAATGGCTTGTTTATATTGAGTTTAGAGCTGAATGAACAGAATAATAGGAATGTCTAGCCACTTAAGTTCAAAATCAACCGTATTGAATACTGAAGAGTGGTATCGAGATTTTTAGAGTATAGTATCAATTATTGCGATACTAGTCAATACCATGGGTATCGAGGAATCGAGTATCGGAATCGGCACATCCTTAATAATAATAGTAATATTTCAACACTTTGAAATATTTAAACTAATTATGTTTTCCAACTAATTGATAAAGGTTCCTGTGGACTTTTTTTAATAGTAAAACATTGTACAAATGACAAACTATGTAAGCTACAAATTCCAATCGTATTCTTTAAATAGCTTGGATATTTTATCCATCAATTTTAAATGTTACATTAATCTGTCTTTATCTACAGTCCAATTTTCATAGGAAGAACCTTATCTGACAGCTAAAAAAAGTTGCAAGAGCTTTCATGTATTCATACATCAAGTCATGTGATCTACAGCAATCACTTTTGATAGATATTATCAATACCTATAAAATAACACTAATAATAATTATTATCATAGTTGACCACCAAAAAAATGGTGATTTATGAAAATATCTTGCCAAATTCCTGCTAGTATATTTAGATAATTGTTTCCAAACCAAACATATTAAGGGCCTCTGCATGAATTCAAGTGTCTTAATCAGGCCTATGTTGTCTTGTGTCCTTAAAAAAAAGCGATACAAGTGTGAATGTGTGTTACAGTGCAACCATCACAAGGGATCTTGACATTAAATCATTTACAATTATTGTGAAGAAGCAAATTTCATTTTACCCTTTTTCAGGACACACGTTTAAAAATAAAAATCCAACAATGATTTTAAATAAATGTAGTGTATGTTGGAAAATGATAGCTGGATACAGGAATCAAATTTGGGACATCAGCCTCGATATATTTACAGTTGAGCTACCCAAATGCCATCTTACCTACATTTAACTTATTTGAGGCTACAAGTGTTAGTTAATAGTGCCGTGTTTGTTTAGCATTGTGTATTACTAACCATTCAGATTGTATGTATATTGGGGTGTCCAACCAAACTATATTTTAATATTCCCAGACCATCTTCTATGGCCGCATCATCTAACGTGCTACTCTCGATTAGACTAGACTGCCAAAGACGGGGAGGTCAGGGTTTGATCTTAGTCAGGCGCACCGAGGTGGTTTTTTTTTTCTAAATGATTTTCCACTTATTCTAAATTAAAACTTTCCTACTCCCCAAAAATTAATGTAATTAGTAAATAGGCATATAACCCGAATAGGTAGTAAAACACTGTGCTAACAAAAATCCCGTACTTTTCCTGCTTTTCAAAAGCTAATTTATTTTTCCAGCCGTCATATATTTAAATATTAAGTATATTACAAACATTATTTTATTAAGTTTACAACTTTAATGTAATAATATTTTTAGTAACACTGATGTGTCGCTCTATGAAGAAATTAATGGTTATCAGACTAAAGTGATGTAATATTGGGTGAAATCTAAGATTTCAGTGAGATCATATCAAGACATTAAAAGATCGCCTCGCACCGGTATTGTTTAAAATGTTTGCAAGACACATTATTATTTAGTTTCTTCTTCCTATAATCCTATAATGTAATCACACATGCACACACACGACTCAACTTTGGCTAAAGATGGTCGGTATAAGGTGGAAAGACAACATGAAGATCATAAGTTGACTTTAAGAATTGAGATTAGTAGACATCTGTGTTAAGACAGATTATTTTATGGTGAGTATTAAATGGAATAAAATACATAAACATTCCAGAAATTCGTTAATATTTCCTGACATTTCCTTGTTTTTCTGTATTTGTACTAATTTTGCTAATGTACAGAGGATGAGGAAGGTTGAATTTAGAGGAAGTGTTTTCCCACATTTACATGGAGAGGGTGGAAAACCTTTAAAGAAAAACACTCGGTATACCCGACCAAGATTCAACTCCAATCTGCCTGTCTTCAGCAGTCCAGTCTAGAGCAAGAGTGACACCTTAGACCATTCGACTACGGAAGCGGGTCAAATAAACTTTAAAAAATATTAATATCAATATATTATTTTATGAACAAAAGCCTTTTACACTGATCATGATGATCATCATCAACTGTTTCCAGCCTGTGGCCGGTCTGTTTAGTAAAATGGTTTCATCTCCCTCTGTCCTTCCACCATTCTTCTTCTCTCACTTGCACACTTGCTGCTGTCTGTTCTCCCGTCTCTTCCTTGGCCTCTTCCCTACACATTTCCTATCCATTAATCTTCTTGGAATCCTCTCTACTTCCATACTCATTACACGACCATACCATTTCTCTTTTGCTTCCTCTACTATCTCATGTACTCCAACATCCTCATTACACGACCATACCATTTCTCTTTTGCTTCCTCTACTATCTCATGTGCTCCAACATCCTCATTACATGACCATACCATCTCTCTCTTGCTTCCTCTACTATCTCATGTACTCCAACATCCTCATTACACGACCATACCATTTCTCTTTTGCTTCCTCTACTATCTCATGTGCTCCAACATCATTGCATGACCATACCATCTCAGTCTTGCTTCCTCTACTATCTCATGTACTCCAACATCCTCATTACATGACCATACCATCTCAGTCTTACTTCCTCTACTATCTCATGTACTCCAACATCCTCATTACATGTACATACCATCTCTCTCTTACTTCCTCTACTATCTCATGTGCTCCAACATCCTCATTACATGACCATACCATCTCTCTCTTGCTTCCTCTACTATCTCATGTGCTCCAACATCCTCACTACATGACCATACCATCTCTCTCTTGCTTCCTCTACTATCTCATGTACTCCAACATCCTCACTACATGACCATACCATCTCTCTCTTGCTTCCTCTACTATCTCATGTACTCCAACATCCTCATTACATGACCATACCATCTCTCTCTTACTTCCTCTACTATCTCATGTGCTCCAACATCCTCACTACATGACCATACCATCTCTCTCTTGCTTCCTCTACTATCTCATGTACTCCAACATCCTCATTACATGACCATACCATCTCTCTCTTACTTCCTCTACTATCTCATGTACTCCAACATCCTCATTACATGTCCATACCATCTCAGTCTTGCTTCCTCTACTATCTCATGTACTCCAACATCCTCATTACATGTCCATACCATCTCTCTCTTACTTCCTCTACTATCTCATGTACTCCAACATCCTCACTACATGACCATACCATCTCTCTCTTGCTTCCTCTACTATCTCATGTACTCCAACATCCTCATTACATGTCCATACCATCTCTCTCTTACTTCCTCTACTATCTCATGTGCTCCAACATCCTCACTACATGACCATACCATCTCTCTCTTGCTTCCTCTACTATCTCATGTACTCCAACATCCTCACTACATGACCATACCATCTCTCTCTTGCTTCCTCTACTATCTCATGTACTCCAACATCCTCATTACATGACCATACCATCTCTCTCTTACTTCCTCTACTATCTCATGTGCTCCAACATCCTCACTACATGACCATACCATCTCTCTCTTGCTTCCTCTACTATCTCATGTACTCCAACATCCTCATTACATGATCATACCATCTCAGTCTTGCTTCCTCTACTATCTCATGTACTCCAACATCCTCACTACATGACCATACCATCTCAGTCTTGCTTCCTCTACTATCTCATGTACCCCAACTCTAAGACCTTACATCCCCAATCTGAATCCTATACACTAAAATTGCTGATATCTACCTACATTATAATAATTGGACTACAATATTTCAATATTTGGACGTGCGTGTTGACTTTTTGCGCTAAATGTTCTTCATATTTATTCTCAATTTTATGTAATAACTCATAAAACTCAACCCTCCCCTGTGGCGGTAGCGTCCTTTCCCTATCTGACCAAAATATCACCACAGCGTGAGCGTCATACAAAAAGAAATATGTTAATAAATCTTCAGGGACCTTTAATGCCAACCACTCAATCCAACCAAACCCAAGTGTCAGCACCTAACCTTGTTTATTGTTATCAGGGAATTAGTGTTGTAGTTAAATAAAATCAGTAGTAACAATTAAGGCCTTTCAGCAAGTTTATTTATAACAGGTATATATTAGAATTTGTAACATTATAAGATGAAAAAAGGCTGTGACTTCTACGCAACATATTAGACGTTTAAACATAACATAAATTCTCTCCAATTAAACAAAATTCTAATAGGAGTTTATGAATTATTAATTATAGCACGAGCAGTAAAGTCAGTTTACAACATAAAAATATCGCTCTAATATTGTCTGTAATATACACTCTCACAATAGGGATTCTACAAGAAACATATAAGAGTTACTTCGAATTCAAATCTCAACAGACTGGCTTGTCAATAAAGTGCATACAAAAAACAGTTACAGAAATCTAGGCTGTTCCATCCCATTAATTCTCACTCTGCTTCATACCTACGAATAACAAACTATACGCCAGTGCGAAAAAGTTTAATCCTCTGATCCAAACTTTAATAAACAATTTCAACATATAAAGACAAAAGGTCATCTAATACGTTAATCTCAGCAACTAAATTAACCGTATTAAATAAATATTATAAGACAATTTCCGCAACTTTGAAATAATATAGAAGCGCCCAAAATAACCTAATATAAATTAAAGACAACTTCTTACAGCGCATAAAGAGGCGGCTACATATATATCTGAACGCAAACCCTACCCACAAACGTAAAAGTTAAAAAAAATATTATTAGAATCCCCGAACATTACGCCTACTTACATTCTAAAATGTTCCTTAGAACTATTAGCTTCAAAGAGTACTGAGAATTGCTGAGCACTTGCTTATATCCTGCTTGTAACAGTGGGGGAAATGAGGATGGATTACATGACGTAAGGTGATGTCATTCACAGCAAATGAGAGCTTAGATCACCTCATCAGCGCCTGCGCACAACGCTGTGAGGTAGTAGAAGGTGGGTACACTTAGCACTACAGCTCCAATAACCTCTACAAGGCCGTGCTTGCGCAACAACCACTACGTGGGTTTATTCCAGTGGAAACAACTGCACGTTTCCGACAGGCCCCAGATATTGTTTACTCTTAGTGGCGGTCACAGTCGTCGGCTGCCATGACTTCTTGCTCTGTATAGCCGTTAAATGAGGTAAGTGCTGGATGTACACTTGGTGGAGGAGGTTTGCTGGTTATAGTTTGTAGCCACGGTACAAAAGGAAAATTCTAATAAGTGCACCAACATTTTTTTAAAGTGATATGATGGAACAAATCCTTCCACCCAAGAATGCTGACCTCCAAGGTCAAAGTTAGGAATGCCACCAATCGAGCTTAGGGGGGAGGGGGAAAGCCAATTATTTCTGCTGTAGCATTTGAGGTGGGGAGATATAAAAGTTTATGCATCTAATTTGAAACAGTTATGTTTGATTGGTCCATAGATTGTAGATTTCTATTTAGTGAATAATCTTTGAGTGCTGTTTGTTCTAAGTGAATAGCTGGCTCCCCCATTGTTTTCAACTGGTACCTCCTTGAGTCCCTTAACTAAAGTGACCTCCAAGTCAAGTCGCCAACCAATCCCAGTAAAGGGAAGTTAGTTTTCCGTATATTGGGAGGGTTGGCGCAGTACCAGAAAAAGCAATACATTTGACTCTTAATTTTAGCAACATCATGAGCAAGGAATGAGCTACCTACTACCATCATAAAATCAAACTTGCCAACTGCCTTCTAAATAGAATTATCTACGTATATAAAATAAAACTTATCTTTGAGGTTTTGTCTGGAGCCTTTATCAACCCATTAGTGTAGACATACGGTACTGTTCTGTACGATAAGAAAATGGTCCAACGGCCGACTTACGGAAATGTTTAGTTCACTTCAATGACTACAGATTTATTTTTTTCCTCAAGCTCTAAAGTCTAATATTTCATAGAAGTTTATTTTATATCGTGGTCTGACATTAAATAAACTGTGAAATTCTCATTTTTATGGTGAGCTTGTTTATTATTTGGTTTGTTTATAGTTGAGTTATCTTTGGATTCAATCTAAAGAAGCAAGGACCGTAATCGCGGGAAAAGTGCTTTTATAACAAAAGAAATTGCACATTATTAGTACTAATTAGGGATTCAGACATTGAAATGAGTAACAGATAGTTTTGTGGACAGTGTCACATTTAATGAGTCAAGCAGTGAAGAAGATGGAATAGAGTTAGGTCAAGGTGATTCTATTACAAGCTTAACATACACTAATGAACTATTAGTGGTTTTATGTCAGTATTTAAAATTTTAAAAAGTATTTAATCAAATTCAAAACAAAAGAATAGATTCAAATAAAAGTAATAACCAGAAAACATATTTATTTTGAAATGCTGCAAATGTGGCTATTTTTTTACACGAATTTAATTCCTGCCACTATTCACAATTATGTGAGAAAATACTACAACCTTAATAGGTTAAGTTAGAATAGATAAATGTGTGTGTGTGTATACTTACTTACACTATGGCATTAGGTACTCGAAAGTTCATTGCCGCACTTACAAAAGTACGCAACCTATCCTTATCTTGAGCTAGTTCTATCCAGTCCACCTCATTACATCCCATCTCGTTCAGGTAGGTACATTCTAATGTTATCCTACCATCTGCGTTTAGGTTTTCCCGTTTGGTTTACCCTGAACAAGAAACTCGAAGCTCACATTTGCGCTGCATATCCTGCCACAGTAATCTACAAGACTTGATAATCCCAACAATATAGTGTTTTTATTATTTAGCACCGCGTCTTACTACCCGTTTAGGTTATACGCTAATATAGTGTTCATGAGTACAGGATACAGTATGCAACTCATAATTATGTATGTATTTTTGTTGTAAGTTATGAAGGATTTATTAAAAAAATAGCTAGTATTATTTAAGAATAAACTAAAACTTGTTAAAATTTATCAGATAATAATAATAAATGTGAGTTTGGTTGATTTAATATGATTTTAGTAAGTGTTTCATTTTTAAGATCTGCTCTATTATTATTACTTATTTAAAATAGTTATATTTAATTATTAATAATATTGTAGCCTGGTTAAGTGTAAGACAAGGCGTTACAATTTAACTTCACCAAATTAAATAAAACAATTGCCCAAAATCAATTTTTTTCTTTTCCTGGACGTATTTTTTTTTAGGAGGATTGTGATTCGGGAGTGAACGGGGTTGAAGAGGTACTGGTACTAGAAGTTGTAATAAACTTTAAACTTATTTCCAGAAACACACATTTTGTTTTTCTAATCACTCAACCCATTTATCCAATATATTGACTAAATTATACATGAGCAATTCATTAAAACGTTGAGTAGAGCAGTTATTTGTTTATTCACTTGTTGAATTAAATACACAAAATCAATTAAGTTAGATATCAGAAATGAGTTTTATTTTTAAAACCTTTTGAGGAACTCTTCGGCAACTATTCTGGCGCGAGCATTTGTTACCAACTTCATTTCACTAATTTCCTTGTCAATCTCTTCCATAAAATAAATGATAAAATCAACCAGCTTATGTTTATACATCTGTTCTGTGTGAAAGTTGGTAATTAGGAAACTAATGTCGTACCCTTTGACGGGCTTACGTCTAAGAACCACAAAGTTTTCAGCGCGCATCATCATGAACCGCATAAACTTGTGGCAGAGGATGTGTTCAATCTCATCCGACTGCTTCACAGATATGCTGACTCTGACAGAGTTTATGGAGGACTCGATTAGGACCTTCTCCTTCTCGTTGCGACTGATGACGACTGGACAGAGGAGCAACTCTTTGCTCGTCCGTACTTCCACCTCCGGCTTGTTGTGCCTCTCGACGACTTGAGACGAGAAGTTGTCGACACACAAGGCCGCCGTAAGAGTGTGACGGACAGCAGTCAGATAAGGGCGTAATGTGGCAGACATGACAACCTTACCCTGTGTGGTTTTGGCAGTTTAGTTTGGCAATGAAACTCTTAGCAGCTTAAGCTGAAACAAATATTTATGGATAAATCAACTTTATGGAAAATATTGGTTTTTTCCACCAAGTTTACTACTGTTTGTGTTACATGCACATGAACTAAAATGTTAGTGTGTTAAGGATGAGTACGATTGAATTTGAGAAGAAATGTACTCGCATTTTATGGCAGGAAAGTGAAAAACCATGTAGGGTAAGCCACGTTCAATACACCTGACCAGGATTTGAACCTCAATCTCTTTATTATTAGGTGCCAGATCAGACGATTAAGTGACACCAAATCTAATTATATGATTGATTTTATCTGGCTCACAAAATATTTAGCAAACAAGCGCGTTCCTAAAAATAGAGTAATAACTTATCACTTGTTGATAAAGATGACTTTTTTACTTGAATTTTTTTAAAAATAAACCCACCAAATCCCCTCTCCCCCACCCTTCAGCCAGATCAAAGAGGTTACTGATCACTACCATAGACTATTCTACCACCAAAGTGGGTAGCAATCTTGCAGTTATGTTTTATTATAATAGTTTATAACCAAAAGATAGAACTATCAAACAATGGTAATAAGTTAAGCTAGTTTTAAAATAGACCTATTTAATGCTTAATGGGCCCACAATTCCAGGCGAGAATAACAAATTATATTTTTCTGATCGCCTCTTTCCTTCACTCTATATCAGTGGTTTCCAACTTTTTTCAGCTAATGAACCCCTTGGTAGATATTCAAATCTCCCCTCCCTTTACCCCTGAATTCCACACACACTATTTTTAGGAATGGTCATAAAAACTATAAAAAGGGTTTTTTCACTTATTTATTTTATATAAAAATCAATGTGACACTGGCAGCACAATAGTAAATATATATATAGGGTTTGATGTTTGACAGAACTCACCGCAAATTACTTTCCACTTCAAGTCGACAACATTGTTAGATATATATAGGGTTTGATGCTTGACATAGCTCACGGCAAATTACTTTCCACTTCAAGTCGACAACATTGTTAGATAAATATAGGGTTTGATGTTTGACAGAGCTCACCGCAAATTACTTTCCACTTCTAGTCGACAACATTGTTAGATATATATAGGGTTTGATGTTTGACATAGCTCACGGCAAATTACTTTCCACTCCAAGTCGACAACATTGTTAGATAAATATAGGGTTTGATGTTTGACAGAGCTCACCGCAAATTACTTTCCACTTCAAGTCGACAACATTGTTAGATATATATAGGGTTTGATGTTTGACATAGCTCACGGCAAATTACTTTCCACTTCAAGTCGACAACATTGTTAGATATATATATATATAGGGTTTGATGTTTGACAGAGCTCACCGCAAATTACTTTCCACTTCAAGTCAACAACATTGTTAGATAAATATAGGGTTTGATGTTTGACAGAGCTCACCGCAAATTACTTTCCACTTCAAGTCGACAACATTGTTAGATATATATAGGGTTTGATGTTTGACATAGCCCACAGCAAATTACTTTCCACTTCAAGTCGACAACATTGTTAGATAAATATAGGGTTTGATGTTTGACATAGTTCACCGCAAATTACTTTCCACTTCAAGTCGACAACATTGTTAGATATATATTGGGTTTGATGTTTGACAGATCTCACAGCAAATTACTTTCCACTTCAAGTCGACAACATTGTTAGATATATATTGGGTTTGATGTTTGACAGATCTCACAGCAAATTACTTTCCACTTCAAGTCGACAACATTGTTAGATATATATTGGGTTTGATGTTTGACAGATCTCACCGCAAATTACTTTCCACTTCAAGTCGACAACATTGTTTAGTCTGTATGAGCTTCACAGTTGGTCCAGTGGTCTTGCACGTGAATACAACATGATAGCTTATGGAGAGGGGAGGCCTTGAGGGCAAAATTGAGGGGGGGGGGGCAATATGAGTCTTACGAGCTTGAAAATATGTGTACAAGTGCTTCATGACCCCCCCACTCCACCAGGTTGGGAACCACTGCTATATATTTTCATAAGTTAGCCTATATAAATAAAATAAGTGTCAAATAAAACTTATTATAAGGGTTTTAACGGAGGTGAATTATTTTATTGGAAGAGCTTGAATAAATTAATAATCATACATGATTTATGAATGTTTACACAATCTGATAAACCCAAAGTAGGATACAAATTACGCTGGCAAACATAAAGCCTGAACCACCAGTTTGACAAATATCACAAATATTTCAATGAAGACATGCAGGGAGACTTTGTTCCCATCCTTAATAACAAAGACATTAATGTCCGGAAACACAATCAGCTCAACATTCAAGTAAAGTAGCTTTCATTTAAAATTCAGCTAATGTTCACATTTCATAGAGAAAAACATGGATGTATTATAATCAGAATTCACAAAATGTAGTGTAAAAACTTGAGCCAAACAATTTGTTTTGAAAACAAATTGAACTAGTACAGTTAGGGCGGCTTCAAGTACTTGAAACAGATACATACTGTAGCTACAAAATAAAATGTAAGAAGAAGCCATATCATTTTGGTGCAATTGAAAGGTGTTAACTGTAATGAAGAAAGCATGTTCACACCATAAACAAATAAATGAATTATCTATTAAATAGCTCTTTTGACATTGATCACAACATGAGTGACTGGCAGGAACAAGTGGTCACTGGACAACTGTTCCGTTATGTGAACTTCAGGTCAACATCAAGTTAAGTGCATCATGTTATTGTGATCCCTGTCTCGGTACGTTTGGTCAACATTCAGACTGGTTTAATTAAACTACATGTTTTGTGACACACTTATCAAGGAGGCAAAGTGAGAATACTTGCAGAGTGTTCGAAACACAACCTATGTATTGTCAATGTGAATGGAGTAATGTGTATCTACATTAAATAACAATCAATAGCATAATGGCTAGAGTTTTTACATTGAAGATCCCTAAAGCTACATTACCTTATTTTCCTGATGTGAAGCTAACAGCGATGCCGGGCACTATGACGCGGTGTTAAAAACAGTTCTACCAGAGTAGGTCCTTATTTTACTTTTATTACTGTGGAGGTTAGATTGAGTAGTGTTAATGTGTTATGCATAACTTATTCTTAAAATTGAAATAACATTTGAAAATTATGTTATCTAAAAGTAATAAGCTTATAATTATTCTATTTAGATAAATTGTATAAGCCAATTTTTGAATTCCAATATTGGCCGTTGGCTAAATTTAAGTATCATCCATTTAACAAAATCACGTGAATAAACAAAAATAAAAGGGAGAATCATTAATTTTACAATCTAAGGCATCTAGCCTACTGTCACACTTTTTCCTATTTAAATTGTCAAGTAATCTGAATAGCGCCTGTATTAAGTTAGTAGACTCATAAAATAACTTACCTTTCAATGCTCATTCACAAATTAGTTTTCTAAAAATAGGAAAAAGTTTTGGTCACTTAAATAACAATGAATTGACGAACAAATGGTTAATGTATCAACAAAATATACTCAATTCATGCCTTAGTGTATCCAAGATTATAATATTATATATACGCCCATCCCGTCAGTGGTGCCAAATGTCAATATTCCTAAATACTCAAAGATAGAGTATATTTATTTTACTTGTCCAAAACGAGGTCAACGCTAGAACTAAGTACACCAAAAGTTATCTAGCAGAATAATCGCTTAGTTAAAAAAATGATTGCTAGGTATCTCTCTCTCTCTTTAAAGTATGCTATACCATGGGTGGAAGGAGTTTCCATAAATTTAAAAAAAAAACTTCGACATATTATTTTCTTACGAGAAACGTTAAAGGAGCAGAAATGAGAGCAGGATTCAGTAATAAAATTAAGAAAAAATTTACAAAAATATAAGCCATTCTCTAAGGAGCCACCGAAAGTGTTTGCCAAAGGTTTCTCTTCTGAAAGAGGGCAGCACCTCCGCTCCACTTTGAAGAATATTATGACACAATATATTTAACACCGAGTTTTCAAATCTTTGTTGTTATTTGGTCCATGAGTGTTTATTGAAATTCTATATTTTTACAACTGAGCTATTTTTTTAAAAGAGAACCATGTCCAAAAAAGAAATTCGTGAAAAAGCTTTACTATTTTTAAAAAATAGAAAAAATGCTAACAATCTTGTTGAAATAATTCTTCTTCTTGAGGTACTGAACCTATGGAATAGTTAAATGTGATTTAAAACTAGAGTATGTTTAAGTTTGAATGTCACATGTTCTAAACAAAGTTTACATTTGGTTTGATACATTATTGATAGGGTTTTTGGTACGGGTACAGGACAATTTGTCTAGGATGATAAAGTATAGTACTTAGCACCATGTCTTACTATCCGTTCGGGCTATATGCTAAGTATTAATTACGCTAATGTGTTAGGAATTAGGAAGGTTGAATATAGAGGAAGTAAACCCGCATTTGCGTGTAGGGAGAGTGGAAAACCATTTAAGAAAACCCATCCGAGTGAGACTTCCCGTCTTCGGCAGCCTAGCTCAACATGAAACTATACACTAAATTTATACATTAAATAAATAATTATGAAATACTGTTTTCTTGAGTTAACAAGAGTTTAATAAAAAAAATTATATAATTAAGTTGCTCTACATTTTAATTGAAAATATTAAAATATATAATTGTGTATTTTATTAGAAATGTTAAAATCAATTTTATCTTCGATTTGTTAACAGCAAAATGAAAAAAGCATACAATCCACTATTCTTGCCTTAGAGATAATATTCCTGGAATTGTTGAAAAGACAAGAAATGGTGGATATCATTGGTGAAGATGATGGTATGTCATCAACTTATATTTTTATTACCAGGCCTAGGCCTACGTAAGCCTACCTTTATAAAATATATATACATCATTTTGATTCAACCTGCTTCATACACAAATGCAAACTCACCTGGATTAAAATTTTGATCAGATACTCTTTCCTTCTCCCCCTCCCCAACCCATGTTTCCTTCAAATACAGGAAAATGGTGGTGCATTTCCCTTAAATTCTCCATAATATTTTGTTTTTAAATTAGTCTAGTATAAGTTGCAGATATCTGGTGTAGAACTGTAAAAATATATTATATTTATAAGAGACGAGAGGAAAAAAAGGGGGTCGGGCTCGGGCCCTCGGATTTAAGACTGACTCGAGCTCTCGCCTAAAAAATCCACTTTTTCTTCAAATACAAATCCAAGAAAACATGACAAGCATTAAAGATTAACCTTCCCATATTGATATAATACTTTATTGTTCAATTTACACCCTTAAACGATTCTAAAGACCCATTACTAGTTTGTAAATACCTTTGCATTATTTACTAAACATAAGTTTTAAATAAGTTATAATTATAAGTTTATTCTATACTAAACATAATTTATATAATTTCAGTAGATAGCCTTGAAGTCAAGTATCGACATTGGTTGCAACAATGCTATGATGATGCGTTCACAAAGTTAACACATCTGTTAACAAAGCATAACCAACCTGTGCAGAAGCAAGCGTTGTCCACAATCATGAAACTTGTCGCTCAGGAAGGGAAGTATCCGATAAAACCCACCGACCAGAAAAAATTTCATTTCCCAACGCATAGGTTGCAAGTAAGTCGGCGATTGAATTTAACTTTTTCACTGATCAATAACACATTAGTTAAAATTGTTTTTAATGCCCCATTTTACTATCTATTCAGGTTATATGCAGATGTACAAATTAAACTAATAAGTTAAGGATGTGAAAGGTTGAATTGAGAGGAAGTGTACCCACATTTGTGTGTGGAAAACCATTTAGGAAAAATCACTCTTAAGTAAACCTGACCGGGATTCGAACCTCGTTCTTTCTGTTATCAGCAGTCTAGTCTATTGTTAGAGGATACCTTAGACCATACGGCCACCGAAGCAGATTAAATGGTTCTGTAATGTTATTGATTTGGTATTGGTAATGATTTTGGATGTGTCACATTCTGAGGAGAAATGTTCTGTTGCGTGACGTCATAGAAGGCAAGGTGGGAGGGAAAACTGATGGATGAACCTAAACAAGGAAACAAGATCAAGTTTCAGGATATAAGAAAGAAAGCTAATAAGACCTGGGGGAGGACTCAATTTGGACAAGACAGCAGACCTGTCAAAAGATAGAACACCAGAATAAAACCATTATTTGTCTAAAATTTTTTCTGTCTATGCTTGGTTTTTCTTTTTAAACTGGACTTAATAATGTTTTCATCACCAAATAAATGTCAGTAACTTAATTTTTACTAAAGGTGGATCGAATCCACTTTTTCTCAAATCTCGAATCTTCATTTTACCCATGATCCTCAAATATGAATTTTAGAAATCATGAAAAGCATCAAAGATTAACTGTCTTACATTGATATGATACATTATTTTATCATTTCTCATTTTGCTCACATAATTTCCTTAGTTACTGGCACCATAACAAATATATGTATTTATTGTAACTCTTCAGTGACAGCATTTGTAATAGCATACATTCTAAATGTCAAAATCCGTCTAGTCTGTATTTCCAGTGATGGGTAGGTTGGGGTTCAAATCCCCACAGGGTTTACTAAGGGCGATTTTTTCCTACATGATTTCCCACCCTCAGGGTATCTACCATCAGGGAAAACTGGAATTAGCCAGGAATTTGAAGTGGTCGGGGAAAAACAGGAATAATTCAGGAATTTGATAAATAAAAATAAATAAAAAACTGGCAAAATGTTGTTTATGAAATATAATAATCAATAAATTACAATGTGATTCAAACTGTCTTTTTTTTTTTTTAGCTCTGTAATATATTTTATAATTTTATGATTCCTAATAGTAATAGACTATCCTATCTAATAAAAAAAATGTTTATTTAAATTTTAAAACTTATTATTATTCATAAAAAAATTAATATATAGAGTGGGGGTTGAGGTGGGAAGGGAGGGCGGAAAGGGTGTGACATTCTTTTGAGTCGGGAATTTTGGGAAATCAGGGAAAAAGTCAGCAATTTCATTGGTCAAGTTGAATAAACACCATGAAATGCTATCATACCTTTTTTGATACTTAGCCAGTAGTGTAATTAAATCTTATAATCTGGGCAGGGACTGAGATGTGGATCAGAATGACAGAAGTATAAATACTTCATATTATAGTATTTCACACACTCATTCAATTCCTAGTATTGTTGTTTGTGTGATCTCAGCCTGTCGTGTTAGCGCTTCTGTCGTCCGAAAATAACACAAGTCATCTGATAGCTCGATTCCAAGAGTACACGGCTTACAAAGATGTCTCATTCCACGTATGGAAGCTGCTGCTCGACATTGCCCAGACCCACAAGCGACCCAACTGCATCTTTATCAGGAATTTCTTGGATCTGATGGACAAGGTGCCCTTGTCTAAATCTCCTGTTCTCGTCAGCGAGAATGTCGATGACGCAGGATCTTCCATCCTTTGTGGGGTCGAAGGTAAGTGGTAAACTCTTTGTTAGAGGAAGCAAGCGTGAGACGGTATGGTCATGTAATGAGGATTGAAAAGGAAAGATGGGAGGAGCAGATAATAGCAACTGTTCAAGTAAAGGAGGAAGAATGGTGGAAGGATAGAGAAAGATGGAGGCATTTTACTAAACTGACCCGACAACAGGGTTGAAACAGTCGTTGTTAATTATGGTGATGATCTTTGCTTTAACTCTTGTTCTAAATAAGAATAATATCACAATTCAATTCCTCAGTTAACAAAAACTAGGACTATATCCTTTAAACCCTCGAATATTTGATAAATTTCAAATCCTTAATGATTTTCTTTATTTAAAATGATTTTGTTTGAGTGAAACAATTAAGTATTATTTTTCTTCCTTACAATCTAATATTCACTTTAAAGTTGTCTTCGCCAGGTCCAGAAACAAACTGGCATACTTCTCTGAGAAACCTCCAGACAGACTTCCTGACATACATGACTTGTACTTTGGGACTGAAACCTCCAGACTAAACTATAGTAACACCTGCCATCCATATAGAACAATAGAAGAACTTCCAGAGAAGTATTCATCTTCCACAACTAAGTTGGCATTCCTGAATCTAACATCTTGGTTATGCCTCTTTCACACATTCAGGTTTCAACGTTTCCCTCTGGCTTCATCAGGTTTACATCAGTTCTGGTTTTAACATACTCTGAGAGATCTCTCTCTCTTGTCTGATTTTGAACATAGATCGAGTGACTCTTACTGCTATCTGGTACTTTGTGGAAGATGTAGTAAAAAGGATAAAACGAGGTATTTTGGGTGCACCTGTTGTTTCAAAGGTGTTATAAGTATAGAGCCTATGAGGAACTCAAGGGAAACCTGCCACATGGTCTAATGCGCAACTCTAGCAGTAGAGTAGACTACCAATGACGGGGAAATTGAGTTTTGAATCTCGGTCAGCTGTAGACCTACTAAGGTTTGTTTTTTTCCAAAATTGTTTTCCACTTTTACTCCATGCAAATGTGGATTGACTTCCTCTAAATAAAACCTTCCTAATCCCTAAAACCAATTGTGTAATTAATATATAGGCGTACAACCCAAACGGGTAGTAAGACACGGTGCTAAAAAAAATATAGAATGATTAAAAAATAATAATTAATGTTTTCCCGGATGTCAATTTCATCTTTGGAAGAACTACACAATCAATTACGGCCAACACAAAACTTGTACGAAACTCCACTCACTATGAAAAGCAAAGTTTAAACCTGTCAGGGAAAACCAAATAGTGTGTACATGCACATTGCATACTACCCCCCTACCACAACTCTATACGGCATCAGGGTACCTGAAAGCCCAATTGACGTGCCCGGTTGTAATCAATGTCTGACCCGAACCTGATAGTGTGAAGAGCTCCATTCACATCAGCGTGTGACTGCTCATCAGGTTTTCATCGGATCCAGAAACTGACCAGCCAAATCTGATATCATAAAAGAAGTCTAAAAGTTTGTTTCACACATTTTCCGAACATAAAAAGCAGAATCTGCCTCAGTGGCACAGTTATTTATACGCTATATGTTGACATGATGCATTGCAACGTTAACTTTAAAACAGTTGACTATCAACATTTTATTTTCTAGTGGATAAACATATATTTTATATCATTCTCCCGATGGATGTTTTCAAATTATAACGCTGTGTCGTGGCACAATCCATTACATCAATAAACACGCTTTACATTAACAGATTATTTCAAATCTCCTCGCAACGACCAACAAAGCTGACTACTTGCTTGCACTGATTTTAGATGGTCGGTTCTGAGATTTTATTGGTTCTATTGTTGCTGAAGATCTTAGGCAGAGCGGACGAAGTAGAGATTAGTTGAACTTAAGTGGAACATCTCACACTGACGACACAAAAGTCTCATGATAGGCTCGGAGCTCGTCACGTAACCATGTTTCTGTTCTGATTCTGTTCGATTGTGTGAATCGACATATCAAAATATTTGTAAATATATGTTAGTGTTTTTACTTTATACAACGGAAAGAAGAACACAGTTCACACTTTACGTTGCTGCCGTTGTGCAAAAAAAAGTAATGGCTGCCTCTTGAAAAAAATTGATCATTACCTCCCAATCCCCGACCTAGAAAGTTGTGTTGTGTGTTTCACACTCCCTCCTGATGAGTCTCGATAGAATGAAACCTAGGTCTGGTGATTGGGTTGTAACGATTTATTTTATTCAAGATGAAGCATTACCTCTTTGTCCAATGGCAGCAATGTAAAGTGTGAACTGTGTTTTCACTGTAAAAGCCATATTGTGTATGTCCCTTTTATATCAGTGACCTGGAAAACAAGGAAAAGTCAGGGAATTTGATTGAATTTCTGGGATTTTCACATATTCACTCATAATTATGAAAATTTTATTTACAATATTCCAAATTGCATTCTTTTTTCCCCAGTTAATACTCACTGCTAATTTAATTTAACACAATTTTGTCCCTGTTGAATGTAATAATCTCAATTCTCAAAGTCAACATGTGATTCTCGTGTCATCTTTTCACACCTCTACTGCACGTATTCAGCCAAAGTTTAGTCATGATCATGCTCATGCGCGTAAATTTGATTACATTATGGAAAGAATAAACTAAGAAGATTTTGTCACAACAATTTTAAACTGTACTGGTGTAAGGTGATCTTTTAATGTCTCAATATTATCTCAATGAAATCGAACTTAAGATCGCACAACCCGACAGCACATCGCTTTAGGATAAGGCCCTTCAATGAGTGACACAATCTCAGGATGTCGATGTGTCTAAAAATATGATTGCATTAAATTGCGATCTTAATAAAATAATATTTCTAATATATAATGACTGGAAAAGTTGGAAATTGACTCTGGCAAACTTGGAAAAGTCGGGTAATTTTAAAATATACTTTAGCTGGACACCCTAGTTAAATTTCTATCCAACTTTTCCTGTAACTTCTTACAAATATAATACAATTACCTCATAAAGCAAAAAAGAAGTTTTCCTTATAGATTTAACCTAAATGTATAAGATATCAAAAAATTAACAATGAGAAAACTCTAAATCTTCCTTAAGCATAACAGCTACATTCTGTCCTGTTATCTGAAGTATTTGGGCGTTTCTAGGTGGTGCAACTTTCACGATGAATAAAAAAGTCCTTCGCAAGTGCGTGAATCAGGTGTGGAACCACGCGATCTGCTGGGAACACTCGCACGCCACACATAGACAGCTGTTGGTAGTACTGTTGGAGCGAGTCTTGGAACATCTGGACAAACCCATGCTTCTCACCGACTACCTCATGGATTCTATGGACATAGGTTGGTAGTACTGCTGTGGCAAGGGGTGGAATCTTTGGATCCCAATGCATTGGACTTTTTGCAATACTGATACATATCAAGGAACAAGAGTTAGGTTAGGGTTCATCTACAAACCACGTAACGCTGTTGAGAAGGTGGGAAGTGTGAGTGTTAATGTTTACATGGTGTTACATTGGGAGAGGAGAGAGTGCATCAGTGTTACATAACACAGATCTTAATGTTGAGAAAATAATATTACTGTTCATGTTTCTTTACTTTACATCCAATACTGTTTCCAGCCAGTGGTCTTTTTTTTTATTCAAGCCATATTTTTCCACTACCGGATTGCTAGACCTGTTGTAGCTTCATATATGCCTTATAATCTATTGTAAGACTAGGACAGGCACAACATCCAGTCCCCAGCCGTTAATTTATCACTGTGAAAAGGTAAACTCATATTTCACCAATGGTAAATTTTCGCCCATGCCTGGAATCGAGTCAGGGACTCTTAGCTTAGTAGACAAACACGCTAACGACTGAGTTAAGGTGCCAGTGTCAATGTTTCTACCGTTAGTAAATATACTGATGCTTATAGATAACTTCTGATTCTGAGTCCCGCTTTTAGTGTCACAGTTCCATGTGTAATGTGTATATGGATGAAATGTTACTTGTGTAATGTGTATATGGATAGGTTTGGGTATGTAATGTGTATGTGTATGTGTGTACGATATTTGTGCATTACATATCACAAATCTCTTGTATGATCTCCGGCCAATTCCGCAAAAAGTTATCCGACCCTCAGTTAAGGAAAGGTTGGACGTGTCTGGCCTAATGTGCTACTCTCGCAATAGACTGCACTGCTGAGGACGGGGAGATCAAGGATCAGTTCCAGGTCGGGTGTACTGAGGGTGGTTTCTCCTAAATGTTTTTCCACTGTCCCTCCGCACGATAAATGCGGGCGTAGAGTCCGTTCACGATAGGTTTTTACCTGGATGACAGTTGAAAAATCATTTGTTTAGGTTTTGGGTTGCCAACACTTGTAAAAGATCACAGTTTTGTTTTAAATGTAAAGATCTTTAATTACCTGTTATATATTACATTTAAAATAACGTAAACTTAAGTTTTCTCATACTATTTCATTTTTTTTAAATAATTTCTTTTTATCCAACTCAAAACATTATTTTAAACATAACTAAAAGTGCTTATTCTTTGTTTTGCAACGTTATTGATTATGTGTAATATAGTGCAGACGTTAATACCTTTTAATACAGGCATCGTATTTACTTGGAAAAGAGAAAATTCTTGTAATTTTTTATATAATAAATGATTTTATGATTATTTTATCGTATTTCAAAATATTTAACTGAATAAAATATGTTCATCAACTGCGTGTCTGCATCATTGTAAAAAACTTGTTTACCGTTATGTTCAACCATATGGTTTAAATTTGTCGGTCACCATTTTGAAGCTATGTTCGTTATAAGTTTTTGTGAAAGTGGTGCAAATATTTTGTTTAAGTGGAATAAAATGATAAATAAACTTTGTGTCTGTCCTCAAATAAATATATAAATAATATTGGCCTAAATTACTGTGGTTAACTATCACATTAATATATTACCACCTGTTTTCATTACATTTATCCATAGTGATAGATGTCAGCTGTTGGCGTAGTGATATATTAGGGACTACTTCTAGTAACATATTGAGCTGTCATCAAAGTAAACTAAGGTTGTGAATTAATTATACTACCTCTCGATTCGACCTTCCTCATCCTTGACATGTTAGCATAATTAGTACATATGTGTGAGTAAGATGTGGTGCTAAAAAATTGTACTATTTGTATTATTGCCTTTGATTCTCAGCACTGGCACAAGAACGTTTTTATTTGTGTGGTGAGGGGTTGGGGGGGAGGAAAAGGGGTGTTAAATGTAATCATGTGCTGTTATAGGGGATAAGCATAAAGATTAAAGTAGGTTTCCAAACACCTTTGCCATATATTTGTTAATAGCTATAAAACCACTAACTAGTTTTGCAATTTTCACGTTTGTTGGGCCCCTCAGGGTATGAATTAAGCAGACACAGGTGATGTAGTCTACGTTGCCTCATTGTGAAGCGAAGATAGTTTGTTATGCGTCTTAAGAATTGAAAAACTTCTTTCAGCAGTAGCTGATGAGGCTTGTATCACTACCAGAGTTTTCAAAATGTCTCAAGTGTGTGCTCCATGCACATTTTATTTTTACTATGTTACCTTAGTGTGAACTTTTTATCTTGCCTCAACAAGATCTTTACAGCATCTAAAAGTTTTACTATATTATTTGGGGGGGTGGGGGGAAGGATTTACCCCCAAACCCTCTCCCCTCCACCCACCACCTCTACGTCACTAATTCTCAACAGTAACATTGTACCTCTGTGTGTTTCAGGTGGTCCGGTGAGCTTACTGGCTTTGCAAGGGATTTTCATCCTCATCCAAACTCACAATCTGTGAGTACGTCATATCTTACTGAAATATTGAATATTTGGAATCAAGTAATGTTAATCTAGGTAGGGTTAGTTTGGAAGTCTCTGTGTTTTCGAGACATACTTGTTAAATACTCGGATCCAAAGGGAATCATAAACACAGTTTCTCGACATACTAAGACTGCCAGGTTGTTTAGTGAGAGTCGAACTAATTTAAAACATTCTAAAACAACTTTTTATTACTTACATCGGTGGTCGCATGGTCTAACGTGTCACATTCCTATTTGGCTGTATTTCCAGTTACGGAAAGATCAGGTTTCAAATCCCTGTTTGGTGTTTTTTGCTAGATATTTTCCTACTATCTCTTCACATATATTTAGATGAATTTCCTCTCAAATTCTCTTTTTCTCTTCCATATCTCACTAGCGTTATTAATTCAAGTGTGAGAAGTTCAATTTTTCAATTTGAAGCAAACTCCGATTTAATATATGAAATATTCCCAAGTACAAATATTTTTTGTTTGTTATTTTATGATTGATAAAATATAATATTTTTGTTATGTATATAACTATTTAATTTAATTGTGATAAATCAAGTTACTATCACAAATAAAAATTCAATTACTTCAGATTTTTCCACATGAATATTGTTATGTAATTTACATAACAGCTCAGAATGGCAATAATTGACCATTATCGGCGAAGATTCTTAATTGTCGAAGCCGGAATTTTTTTGAAGCAAAATCGAAACTAATAATTGTTTGAAGCCAAGTCAAAGTTTAGAAGTTTCGCACATCCCTAGTAATTAATGTACGCAAACAATCAAACCGGTAATAAGACGTGATGAGGGGAGAAAACTACTGTTTGTTTTATTACTATGTGTCATTTTTTTCTCTCTATCAAAACAAAGGACTGATACATTCCTTACAATTTTCTGCTTCTAAAAAGTGTCTTTAGTCTCTTGTAGTCTTGTCAGCTGCTCCTAGACTTAATATTATTGTTGTGTGTGATGTAACCTTAGCGACTTGTTTCAGAGACTACCCAAACATTTACGCCAAGCTCTACTCCATGTTTGACGCAGACATTTTCACTACCAGATACAAGGCTCGGCTCTTTTATCTCGCAGATATCTTTCTTAGTTCCACGTGAGTTGTTATGTTGCCTGTTAATCAATTTTTTTACCATCAAATTTGATTTATCGGCAAGAAAGAAAAAATGGCACCAAACAACTATTATAGATTAAACGTTGAAAAGAGGATAGTAGGGCAAGGCGTACACATTCATCAGAATACTGTAGGCTTTAAAGTTCACAGACTGAACTATGGCAGACTGTGGCAGCATGGATATATCATGGTCACTTAGATACTTTTGTTGCCTGTTTCAAGATTCAAAATAAAGTTTTATTTTTAAAAATGAGGTGCTTCAATAGCTAAATAATTTTATATTAAAGGAAAATGATAGTAGCTTATTTTTCCTTTTTCTTTAGTTCTAATAGTAAATTTGATGAAGAAAGCCCACCTAGGGAAAGAGGAAAAATGTGGGAAGAATCCAATGCACAAGGGGGACATCTTCTTCCTTTCTTCTGTCTTCTATAGTAGAAGTAGTCACACACATTTTAAACACAAATATAATAATATTTCGACATTGTTGCCTTTATCAAACTCGAAGAAGAAACAAGAGAGTACAGTAATCCAGTGTATGTGTTATTTGTACTCTCTTCTTCTTTGTGTTTGATAAAGGCAACAATGCCGAAATATTATTATATTTGTGTTAAAATGTGTGTGTAACTATTTCTACTAGAGAAGACAGAAGAAAGGAAGAAGATGTCACCTTTGTGCATTGGATTCTTCCACTTTTTCCCTCTTTCCCTAGGTGGGCTTTCTTCATCAAATTTATTCTTATTCTTAGTAGTTTATTTTTCCTTTTCTTTAGTTTTATCAATTTCCTTTATTATAAAATTGATTTAAAAAAAAAGGTTTAGACTTCAATTATAGGGATGAGTCTGGGAGATGAATAAGAGATGACTTTACAAAATGAAAGAATTTGTTGGGAATGGTGGTAGGCTAACAGGCAGTATTGATATTTTACTTGGGATGTCAGGATTAAAGAAGTGAGGGGCCTAACAAATCAAATTATGTTTTAAAACATCAAAAGTAATATAGAATAAATCATTGAACAGTAACATAAAGAACGAGCCTATAATAGCAAGGGTAAAAAAAAGAATAAATATAAACATGTAACTTCTTTCTTATCTTTTAACACTAATCATCACTATGAACTGTTTCCAACCTGTGACCTGGGTCAATTTTTTATTTCTACATACCGGCTGGCTAGGCCTGTCGTAGCTTCATATGCCTATAATTTATCTTAAGACTTGGACAGGCACTATATCCAGTCCCCAGCCGGTAATGTAACATTGTGAAAGGGTAAACCGAAATTGTTATCAATGAAACATTTTTTGGCCATGCCAAGAATCGAACCCGGGGCCCTTAACTCAGTAGGCAGACACGCTACCAACTGAGTTAAGGTGTTTTTGTTTTTCCAGCCATTGGCAAAGAAAATTGTTGTTAGTTTTTGTATTGTTAGCCAAATAACCTGATTAATATTATTATTATTCTCTATTTTTTTCCGCCTTTGAACAATTTATTCGTTGGTGTAAGTACTTTCCATACTTTGAAATAAAATCAGAAATTGTGACATAAATTTAATTTTTCTTAGAGTTAAAAAAGTTGGACTTTACACACCCTTATTTATCAACATCTTATCAACGTTACAAGTGTCTATATGATCTCCACGTTTGTTTTCCAGTCACCTGCCAGCCCTCCTGGTGGCAGCGTTCGTGAAGCGTCTGGCACGATTGTGCTTAGTGGCTCCACCTCAAGACATCCACATCATGATCTTGTTTATCGGGAACCTCATCCTCCGACACCCCCAGCTCAAGGACTCATAAACCACCCCACAGGGGGCGAAGGTATGTATGTAAGACTTGATTTCACTCAACTCACAAGGGCTACTTATTAGGAAGATGCAGGGCTGTGAGTGGTCAGTGAGGTCACTTACAGATATGAAGGACCTTGGTTTGATCCTAAGTTCCCTAAAAAAATTGAATTCGGTAATACTGCATTAAGGGCCGGTCTTATGACTCTTGGATAAATATTAATCTGGCAGATAAGTATTTCTATCTGGGCGATAAGTTAAAAGTGCATCTTATGACCGCCTGATAGCATTTATCTGCCAGATAAAATATATTTATCCATCACATTTTTATCGGGAGGTTTAAGTACCTGATAACTTTTATCTGAAAGTTAAAATGGTTGTTGCCATAGTGACGCGTTGTTTTTAATGAGGTTTCGCTTATCAGAAACGGTTTTTAGGTCAAAATCCCGGGTCCGGGCTCTAACTATATAAAGATAGAACATTTAAGTCAAACTTTTATATAAACTGTCAAGCTATTTGTAGAGTTATAGTTATATAAGAACAAATGATCAAAATGTGAGTACAATAAATGAAATTTTGTAAACGTTATACCCAGCTATTGACCACATTTTGGCAGACACAGAAATTAGTACTTGCAAGACATCTTAGCTTCTGCGCCCACATAACGCCATCTTTTACTCGCACTCGTTTAGCCGACATTATTTAACAAATGTTGAGCGTGCTCACCCTTCACCAGGTTGTAGCACTATCAGCAGGGCTTATACGCATGCGCACACTAGTAAAATCAGTACTATCCTTGCATGTTTTGAATAAAAATATATTTATCCTTCAGATAGCTATCCAACAGATAAATTCAGTTCATAAGACGCATAAAACATTAAAGTGGCTGATAACCTTTATCTCGTCGCTAAATTTAACCTCCCAATAGCAATATTTATCCAGTAATAAGACCGGCCCTAAATGTGATAGGTTAAGCATAAAACAGTTTTATAGAAACTATACATTCAATAATCACATAACTAGGGGTGTGTAGAGCTCAAAAACGTAGACTTTGCCTCAAAAGAAAAATTCTGCTTAAACAATTTTGAAACTTCGATAATAAAAATATTGGCAGCTAAAATACACATGTATGTTCAATTTATATCATTTGATATTGTTAAGTACTCTTTGTTTACCTTGAGAGTGAGCCAGATTACCGCGCATATTTATACTGTGGTGTAACATACAAGATAGTGTTTGTAATGGGTCGGGGTAGGACTGTTACCTTTCAGGGTAAATAGAATGTACGCTACAAGAGTCAAATCAACACACTTTTTTTTTTTTTACAAAATGTTACCTGACTATCTTAGATTTTGATAAAATTTGGTATATAGATAGTGTGTATGGAAACTAAGAAAATTACCAATTTTTATTTAAATATCTCATACGGTTTTCAAAAAATGGCCAAAAACGCACTACATGTTTATTTTCTAATCTTCATAGCAGCTCTTCAAATTAAGCTAGAGAAGTGGAAGTGGTATCATTTTGCTCAGTTTTTTTACGCCCTTTTCAATAACATGCATTTTCTTAGCAAAATATTTTCAAAACTCAAAATCAAAATTTCGATTTTGGTTTTCTGAAAAAGTATGTTGCCAAAAAATCCTGTGCATGGTTTGTACTTATGTTAAGTGATTGTCAAAATTTAAGAGTTTGAGGATAATGGGTTCATAGTTAAAACTATTTTAAGACAAGCTGGATTTCTAAAGAATGTTAGCCTTTATGTTTAGGTATTGTATTATTGATCTCATGATCTTCATTAAATTGATTATTTCAAGTAGTTATAACACTTACTACTTGGTTAAATGTTAGAGTTGGTTGACAGCCTGTGTACGTTTCATAGTCTCATCAGGAGTTACTACATAAATCCTTCCAGTAGGAGTTGTAGGATCAACTTTGCAAATAACATCCTTAAACGATATCCACAATACATCTGGCTTCCTCGGTTATGGAAATGATGGAGAAGGACCAGCAGGATTTCGAAATGTTACTTTTAATTCATCATCTTCTCCGTTCTTCTCCAAAATATACGCTAGCCACAATTTTTTTTTTTCATAAACAGCGGCTATATAACTGCTTACTTCTGACATTTGGAGTTTGTCTGGGGATGTTTGTATGAACACTCTTCCTCCTGTTATTTCTTCGGAGAAGTTTTTTACATAAATCTTTGATAAGCTTGAAGCAACAGGTATATGAACATGGTACTGTTGAGTCCCCTTAATGGTTATGGCCTGGCTGAAGCGGTCATTCAAAAAAATTTCAGACTTGATCTACTCTTCTTGTGTTGAGAAGGTAAAAATGATTCGAG
This sequence comes from Timema cristinae, assembly GCA_039000515.1. Taxonomy (NCBI): domain Eukaryota; kingdom Metazoa; phylum Arthropoda; class Insecta; order Phasmatodea; family Timematidae; genus Timema; species Timema cristinae. The sequence continues at coordinate 11,181,627 of JBCFYV010011172.1, read as the reverse complement.
ATACATTTTTTTACTGCCCATTCATAAAGTTGTATGGGTGTCATATGGATGTTGTAGGCTTGCTCTAGCGGCTAGTCTCTTGACTGATCCTCCAACCCCATCACAAGGACCTTTCCTATGAGCAGTTGCTGAAAAATGCCATTCGGCCTCTACCCCAGTCTTGCTCATGATAACACAAGTTTATGAAACTTTTCTAATTGTATACCGTAAAGCAGGCCCATCAGAGTAGTAATAAAAAAAAATTGGCACGGTTTGAAACTTTGTTGTTAAGAATTCAATTAGTTCTTTTGGAAGATATAAACAAAGACAGTGTTATGCTCTAAACCAGTGGTTCCCAACCTGGGGGCGATTTGGATTATCAGGGGGGCAATAAATAAGTGGGGGGCGATTTGGTGGCGATGAGTATTCAAAGGAGGAAAAATTAAAATAGTACTGTACAGTAGAAGTTGCCGGGTAGCACGAGTCACTGGCTATTCTCAGCCGGCGAGTTCACAGCACTCACCCCTCTCCACAGTGCCCATCTGTTGTTGCTCAGCGCGGCCGACTGGTGACTCAACCCCCTCCCCTTCCTGCCAACACAACAAACTTGCCATTGACCTACATTCGTCTTCAGTCTTCACTAGCCTTTGTGTGCCTAACGATCAGTTTTTTGTGTATGACTTTTCTGTTTTTGTACGTTTGTTTTGAAGTGTAGAAGTTCATGCACAATGGATTCAAAAAAGAAGAAGTGTCGTCAATACTCATCTGAGTATTTAAAATTCGGTTTTATCGCGTTACCACAAAATGTGCAGTTTCCACATTGTCTTCTGTATGATAAAACATTTACTATTATTATTATTATTATTATTATTATTATTATTATTATTATTATTATTATTATTTATTATTATTAGCACCGCGTCTTACTACCGTTCGGGTTATACGCACTTACGCTAATGTGTAATGGTAGGGTGATTGTGAGATGAAATGAAGGACCTACAGTTTAACGTGGAATCTGAACCACGGTGGCGACCTGGCATTCCCCACATTAACAAGATGTGATTAATACACGTCTAGTCAGAGGTGAAGGAAGGGTTTGGAAATCAGATAAATCTGTGCGGGACCGAGGATCGAACCCCGGCCGCCAGCATAGAAGTCTGACACCTTACCCCTAGACCACCAGGTCACCAATGATTTACTAGTAATGAAGCCATGAAGCCTTCGCGAATGAAAGATCATTTATCAAGAGTACACAGAGATAAAGTGAGTAAAGAACTTAGTTATTTTCAAAACCTCAAAGCTAAAGCTGATAAACGGCCTAATGTGAGTGAATTATTTAAAAAACGAGCAACCGATCTTGACAAAGGTCTTCTTGCTTCTTACGAGGTGTCTTTATTGATCGCTAAATGTGGTAAACCTCACACAGTTGGCGAAACTCTTGTTTTACCGGCTACCAAAAAAATTGTTGAAATCATGCTAGGAGAGGGCCCTAGTAATAAGATAAGTCTATCTGTTCCTTTGAGCAACAATACTGTTTCCAGGCAAATTGACAAAATGGCCACGGACGTTGAATCCAAACTCATCAATTTGTTGAAAAAAAGTAAATTTGGATTGCAGATTGATGAATCAACTGTGATTGATAACAAAGCAATTTTATTAGCTTATGTGAGGTTTATCAATGAACAAAAGGAAATTACTGAGGAAATGCTGTTTGCTAGAACTTTGATCACTGATACGAAGGGATCGTCGATTTTTAAAGTGGTACAAGATTATTTTGAGGAAAAAGATATTCCCCTAACAAACGTGAGCGCTTGCGCAACAGACGGTGCTCCTGCCATGTCAGGTCGTTATGCTGGGTTTCTATCCCACCTTAAGAAAGAAGTGCCAGAGGTCATCACTATTCACTGTGTCATTCATCGTCAACACCTAGCTGCAAAAAAATTGAGTGGTGACCTGCATGTAACCCTACAACTGGTTACTACTGGTGTCAACAAGATTAAAGCTAATTCCCTCAATGACCGTCTGTTCCGACAACTTTTCCATGATAATGATGAGGAATTCGAACGCTTGCTTCTACATACGGCCGTGAGGTGGCTTTTCAAAGGAAACTGTTTGTTGCCATTTCTTTGAATTATTTGACACAGTTACTGAGATTCTTGACACATCATCCTGATTTAAGTGAGAATTTGAAGCAACGCAAGTTGTAACTTGCATACCTTACAGATATTTTTGAAAAAATGAACAAAGTCAATATAAGGCTTCAAGGAAACAAGATGAACCTTATCAAGGCCAAAGGAATTATTTCATCATTCATCGCCAATAATATTCACAAGGTAAATATTGGCTGTAAAGAGCTGATTCAGTTTCCGACCCTTAAAAAGTGTTCAGTGTCAGATAACGAGACTCCTGAACTCCAAGAAGAAAAAATCCTAATTTTTACTGATCACCTTGACCAGTTAAAAACTGACATGGAATCAAGATTTGAAGATTTGACCAAGTTACATATTCCGGATTGGATTCAAGATCCATTCTCATTTGAAGCTGTGAATAAGCTTGATAACTCTTTGCAGACAGAGTTTCTAGATCTGAAGTATGACTGTGAGGCGAAAATCATTTTCAAGCAGAGCAGTTACGAGTTAGTATGGGTGAAGCTTATCGACACTTATCCACAACTGTGGGGAAAAACTGAACCACTTCTCATCTCGTTCCCGTCAACATATTTAGTTAAAAAAGGATTTAGTTTTGTTGTCCATCTCCTCACAAAACAAAGAAATAAGTTGGACATTTGCCTCATAGGAGACTTGCGCCTGAACTTGACGAACATAAAGCCGGATATTCAAGCTTTAACGGAAATCTACCAAGCACAAGGCAGCCATTGAAAAGGTAAAATAAAACAATAACAAAGTTTTCAAACTTCCATTTATTTTTTCAAATTTCAACTGTCAACTTTCTTAATTCTTCCAGATTCCAATTTAAAAATGAAAATATGTACTTGTTTTTTAAATGACCGTCAATGATCTTAGTTAATTATTTCACTTCTTTGTTCTTTAAAAAAATCTGTAAAAAATGTACATTTTAATTTTTTTTCCCTATTTTATTTAAGAGTGACCGGATAAAACTGCTTTGGTGGTTTTTATATACGGTAATAAAATTGTTTAAAATAATAAAACTGCTTTATTATTTACACTTTACTTTGTATTAAAATTAGGCATACAATGAAAATGAAAAGGGGCGATAGGTGTTAGTCAACCTCCAAAAAGGGGAGATGGGCCACAAAAGGTTGGGAACCACTGCTCTAAACAGTCAGAAATTATAACAGAACAGATGTGTTCAACTTGTTCATCACCTTTGAAATAAACTACAATTGAGTGTATTTTCACGTGCTCGCTTGCCCATTGATAACTTTGAGATTCGTTCTCAACGAAAATCAATCGTCACCGCCCAATCCCCCGACCTAGGTTTCATTCTACCGGAACTTATCAGGGAGGAGTGTGAAACGCGCAACACAACTTCCTAAAAGAGGAAAAAAACACAAAAGGGAGAAAATGGAAAATTGTAAAGAATGATAGGAACATGTAGCAATGTAAAGTGTGAACTGTGTTCTTCTTGTCATTGTAAAAGCCATTTTGTGTTTGTTCCTTTTACATGTTTTTATCCACCTTTCCTACACCTACTTCCAAATATAATATAATTCTATGTTTTTAATTGTGAACTTTTGAGGCCTACAATTTTCTGGTAAGTGTGTAGGTCTTCTACCAACCTTTCAATGTTTAATTTAAAACTCAGGAATGTAAACCTTAACGATGTATTTACCTGCAGTGACTTGCGACCCCTATCTTGCGGAGGAGCAGGATCCCACCAAGAGTCGGGCTATGGAGAGCTCCTTGTGGGAGTTGGCGGCACTGCAGCACCATGTGCTCCCCAGTGTTGCTACCGCAGCAAGGTTCATCAACTCCCCGCTACCCTCGGTAGAGTGGGATATGAGCAACATCCTGGAGAACACTGCGGATGATGTGAGTGCCCTTTTTTTTTTACGATTCCTCCAAACATACTTAACATTTTCAAGATGCGGTCAATTAATTCAAGCCCAGCAAATTTTATGTGAAATATTCATTTGAAGACGACTTCTGGGAAATAAATACCAAAAAAAAGGCAGAATATATTGTTTTAATATTAAATGGGTTTTATTTAGAGTTGAGTTGAATCCACTACTTTTAGAATTTGAATCTTTTAACTTTCAAATCCCAAATATCTAATTTGAATCCGAATCTTGGAAAAAAATTATGAACCTCAGAGGAAATACATGAATTATAAAAAATGGAAATAGTATTATATTTGTAAGAAGGTATAGGAAAGGAAGTTTCGTTGTGCGTTTCACACTCCTCCCTGATGAGTTTTCATTGTGACAGCCATATTGTGTTTGTCCACCTTTCCTATACCGTCTTCCAAATATAATAAAAAAATGGAAATAGTAACTTTACTTTCATTACTGTTTCTAGGCTTTAGCTTGGGTCAGTTTTTATTCAAGCCCTATATTTTCCACTACTGACTTGCTAGGCTTGCCTTATAATATAACTTAAGACTAGGACAAACACAACATCCAATTACCGGCCGTTAATTTATCAATATGAATGTGTAAACTCACATTTCACCAAAGATAAATTTTTGGCCACGCTGGGAATCAGCTTAATCGGTAGTGTGTTTGTATATCGAGCTGAGGTGTCAGCTGGAAATGGTAACTGAATGTTTAAAAAAATTCTTATAATGCTCTATCATAATATTCATACTTTCAGTTAAGTTTTAAATTACTGTTCTGGGACCTGATTATTGAGTTTGTCCTATAAATTATGTTGGTTCTGAACTGTCAAAAGCTTAAAAACAAATATTAATGGAATTTTATTTTTATATTATCTCGAAACCTTAAATCTCAAACATCCTTAAAGATTCGAGGGTATGTATTAGCATTTATAAAACTTTATTAAATCACAACAAATTTACTTTGATAATAATCCAATTGATTATTATTAACATAGTGCCTGTAAATAAATCTTAAGCTCAGTCTTAAATTAATTACTCAAGTATTTCATTGGGATGTGCGAAGCTTTTATAATTATATCATTTTGATAAAAAAGTTCTCACTTCAAAAACCCCAAAGCTTCGCCAATAAATTGTTATGTTGCAATAAAACATTTTATAAATGCTTTATAATGCTTAAAGCTCTATTATAAATAAATGTGATAAATTATTTTCCAACTTAAAAATTATCTAGCCATTGGGCCACCTCATTTTTGAACCAACCTAAAAAGAATAATTCAAACTTTGATTTGACTTTGGGAATATTTCATAACCTGATAATTCCATTCCTTTTGATTTGCTTTTTTGTTTATTTGAATTTTAGTCCTTTTGTTTCAGATATTTGATAAAGAGGGGAAGAAAAAGATTAAAGAAATGACGCTAACATTTGAAAGGCCGCACTCCATGAATTTACCCAGAGGAGAGAAACTATCACAATATTGGAAACTTACTTGATGATAGATTTAAATACATATTATGAAATTATATTTTGTACAAAATAATTATAAATAAATATTAATATTACAAATGCATTAGTTGGTTAATATATCGGCAGAACAAAAGACAAGGCATGGCTTCCTGTGGAGCTGTGATGGTCCCTCAGGGTCACCATGAAAACACAGAAAAATTAATAAACCCCACACTTCTGTGGTCGCATGGTTTAAGGCATCAGTCTCACAATAGACTACACTGCCGGTGACATTGACGTTCGATCCTTGTCAGTTGTACTCAGGGTGGTTTTCCACTCTACCTTCTCCACACATGTGGGTACATTTCTTCTAAATTCAACCTTCCTCATCCCAAACCCAATAGCGTAAATAGATTTAGTACATAAGCTTATAAACTTGAATGTTTAGTAAAATGCACTGCTAAAAAAAAGTTATTGCCTCACAAAATATTCTTGTTACATTTTATATGATTTTTTTTTTTTCTACATTAAATTTCTAATCACACTCTTTACTATTTTCCATATTCTCCCTTTTGTTTTTTGGAAGTTGTGTTGCGTATCTCACACCTTTCCCTGATGGGCTCCAATAGAATGAAACCTAGGTCGGGGGATTGGGCAGTAACGATCTATTTTCTTTAAGAGGCGGCCATTACCTCTTTGTCCAGTGGCAGCAGTGTAAAGTGTCAACTGTGTTCTTTTCATTCGACCCTTTTATATGTGTCTATCCACCTTTCCTATACCTTCTTCCAAATATAATATAATCACAAAATAGTTTTTTTATTTAAGTGTGTCCTCTACTAGGGGCTACTGCTTACCTGCTTAAGGTTTAACTCCTAAGGATTTGTCATACCAGTGGTACTGTGGAATTTAGGGGATGCAGAAAGGGTGTTGCCCTGGTTTTTAACTATAAAAGGGACGTGCGAGAACAATTTTTTTTTTTTAATTCGAGACAAGAATATAAAAAAATATTGAGACACGAGAAAATGTCCCTGAAATTATAAAAGTTTAAATGATTTTTATTAAAGTAAACAAATAATTTATATAGAGTTCCTGTTTGACATTTGAGATGCTGCTTGCTTTAGATTGTCTTATAATTGATTCAAACACTTGAGATATAAATCCTACACATTCTAAATGCAATTAATAAACTTGTGATAGTTACAATGCATGTACCATTTATAATCTAATTTAATAAGTTTTATATAGAGAAACAGTATTTATGATCAAAAACATTTATTATTGAAGAATATTTTGGGGCTGGGGGGAAATGCAGCCTATTTTTGGGTTATTATGGTATTATTAGAAATAATAAATTCCCAGGTTAGTTTTTGTTATTTATTAAGGCAGTTTTTTTTAGATTCATTTTTAACTTTTGAGACGAGATCAATCTTTCTTTTTCTTGAATTTTCGAGTCTTGCAGCTTCCTCGTTGAACTAGACGGTAATTAAACACAGAAGAGTATGAAGATGTCATAGAACAAGAATCAAGGCACTGAATAGTTTACTTAGCACTTAACTACGTATTAATAAGTTAACTTCTCCTCTAGTAATATAACATCAGGTCTACAACTAAAAATGGGTCATTCGATTTCCTTAATTCTGTTGTTGTGTCTGTTCTAGATTTTGTTATATCAGAACTCATCAGGAGGGAGTGTGAAATGTGCAATGTAACTTCCTAAATTAGGTGAAAAATAAAGACATTAAATTGGTAAAAAAGATAGAACATTTAGATAAGAACAAAAAAAAGGAATAACTTAGGATATAAAAACAGCAAATGATCAGATTCCAGTAGACAAAGATTGAGCAATTGAGCTCGACTGCTGAGGACAGGAGGATCGAGGTTCGAATCTCAGTCGGGTGAACTGGGGGTGGTTTTTCCTAAATAGTTTTCCACTCCCCCTCCACGCAAATGCGGGTTCACTCCCTCTTAATTCAACCTTCCCAATTCCTAATCCATTAGCGTAATTAGTACTTAAAGCGTATAACCCGAACGGGTAGTAAGACGCGGTACTAAAAAAATAAAATAGATTATTCTGTGCCTCATAACAAAGCAATTCATCGTTAAAGTGGGCCGAGAGTTACAAATCCATAGTTGTAGTTTTGAATAAAATCATGTTAGTGACCTAAGGGTTCATCCATAAGCCATGTAATACTTTTTTTCATTACCAAGTTTTCGAACCTTCTTCCTTCAATATAGCACTGAGTAGACATTTAGACTGAACCCATCTCATACCAACTTGCGTTAGTACGTAACTTTTCACATAGTGTGTGTCATTATTTCACTCACGTTGATTGTGAAACAAAACATAAGTGCTTAACTTGCATTTTTCACACCGTACATATTCAGAAATTATCTGTTTTCGTTTCAAGTCATCCAATATTTGAATAACGTAGAAAACTCAGGGGCTGAAGGAGGGGCAGAGGACAGGACACATTGGCGGTCTAAATTCACCGACAAAAGGAATTGACAAGTCGTAAGAAAGAACGCTTAATAATTATTTTTTTATTATTATTAAGTTAATTTTTCTACATTAAAATTCAAGTAGTAAGTTCTGTGTTACGTAGCACCATGATGAACCCACCCTCCCCCATGTAGACATTAACAACGCTCACTGCTTGTCCCCTCCCCCTTCTATGTCTACCATCTGTGAAAACTGGAATTAGCCGGGAATTTTAAGTGGTCGAGAATAAATTGGGAATTTTGTAATTTACAACAAAAAAATCTGGGAAAATGTTGTTTTAATCATAATATGAGATATAATAGTCATTTAATCAGTAAATTACAATATGATTCAAACTGCCTTTTTTTGTTAGTACAGTAGCCCCATGGCTTCTTTGGTGCTGACTGACAGCTCTCAGCTGACAGCCTTGAGAAGTTACCAGACCAAATTATGTATCCCTACACCAAACCATATGATCTGCAAAAAACATGTGTTTAGCAGCTGTCACTTCTGACAGTCAAAATGTAGGTATACATCTAAATGTTGACTGTCAGAAGTCAGCTGTGAGCTGTCAGTCAGCACCAAAGAAGCCACGGGGCTACTGTAGCTGTAGTAGACTATGTTAATACAATTTTTAAAAAAATATTTAAATATTAAAACATTAGTATTCATAAAAAAGATTAATGAAAAAGGGGGGACGTAGAAGGGTGTAACATACTGTTGAGTCGAGAATTTTAAGAAATTACTCAGGGGAAATCAGAAATAAAAAAAAGTCAGGAATTTCATTGGACAAGTTGAGTGGTCCCCTCCCCTTTCCCCTCCTAACAGTGTTACATGATTTATGGATAAACCCTAAGAACTCTGCATCAAATATTTAATGTTAATATAATATGTTAATTGGATATAAATGTTTAGTGTCAATTATTTGGAAGAGCTGATTTAACTGTGAACAACAATCACAAAATATGGTAATGTTTGTTAAGTGTCATAGAAGAATCCAACAATGAATGACACTGGAACGGTTTTTGAAGCAAGGATCAAGTTTTTGTGCAAGTTGATGTTCTTTTTATTTTGTTTTTGGTATCTAACGTACACGAAGAACTGAATGATTATAGATCAGCACAGGACTTTAAAAAAATCTGCATGGTGTGAGCCCGCAAGCAAGCTACACCGACCATGTGGCCACCGCCATTAGCGATGATAGTACCAACATTTGCTGAGAGGGTGTGTCATGTGGTAAGAACGAGCCCGTTGAATTAAGTTTTATAAACCAGAACTGATACGTCTTTATTCAAGCATCTCCTCATTTGTCCCCTCAAGGCTAAGTGGACCCCGTTTCTGACCAGCTGCTTCACAGAACATTTTTGTAAGCATTGGGGATCGAACCTAGGAACTCTGACCACTAGTTATAAACCAAATTAAATCTAGAACAAACACAACACCCAGCTCTCTGAGTCAACACAACTGTGTAAGAAGCAAAACATATTTCACCAATTTTTCGACAGTGCTTGGAATTGAACCTGGGACCCTTAGCTCAGTAGAAAATTTGTGTAATGTAAGGCATTTCAAACAAATAGAAGTATACTACATTCACGATAGGAATTACTCTCTGAAAGTTTTTTTTCCTCCAATATCCTACTATATAATAGATTTCTGGTAGGGAAAAAGGCCTTTTAGAAAACAATTCCTACGGTGAACAGACTTTAGTAACCCGACTTCATTGCAGAACAACAAAGAAATATCCTACTTCACTAGCACAATCTTCAGGAAGATCGGTACAATGAACAGCGTTATGAACTTTGCTCCAACCAAACTTCGCCCTGAGCGAGTCTGGCTCAAGTTCCTTGGCAACTTCAGGATCCCTAGGGCCGGTTAACTCTCGGAACTTGGTGTGGGTATCCCCGTCGGGGTGGATGAGCTCTATAGCCACACACGGGCCTAAGAGCAGCTCATTCACCATATCAAAAAACTCTGGGACAACTCCATTGTAAACCTCGTAGAATTCTTGTGCGCCTGCACGGACCATGTTAAACATTTGCATCGCTCTTATCTGGAAGTTTTTCCTCAGAATTTCAGACAGAATGAGTCCTAACAATCCGTCTCTGACAGCGTGTGGCTTTACCAAGCACAGCGTTGTGTTTTCTAAGAGGGCCGAGGTCTTAGGAGCAACCATTATCCTCTCTTCACAAGTCGGGAAGAATATTTCCAGTTCTCTTTTGGCCTCTTCCTGTGACTGGGAACCTTGGACCATATTGTGTTGTATATCCTTTCCAAAACAGGCTCGCAAGCTGTCTGGACTTTCTTTCCGGGCCTTTTCTGGGTCCGTTGGCCCGATTACTTCCCTCCAGCGAGCTACAGCATCTTTCCCTACAAGTTTCATGGCAAGGTATGGCGATGTCAGATGATCCAATAAAAATCCAATGAATACCTTATCAACATGTTCCCTGTAAAGGTCAAGAATATGACTTTTCTCCATGCAGACCATCTTCATTTTGGCTATTATAAACTTATTTTTCATTATAAAGTCTAGAATTTCACCGCACCTGTCCAACGCTTCAGGCTTCAACAATGCAAATGTGACCTCCATAAACTTTCCCAGGCTTGATCTTGTAAACTCGTTGGCAAAGTCGAGGATATGCATGTTGCGGGACAGAATATAAAGTGTCGAACCATATACATGTCACCTAGATTCACAGTCGGAACTTGGATGCGTTTTAAAAATAAGCGGCGAGTTTTGAGCTCATATAATTCAATGGTATTGTCCTCAAGAAAATAACTTAACTGGAATGTTTTTGTGAGAGCAGCATCATCATCATACCATTCAGCAATAAAAGAATACTTATCGGTTGTCATCCTATTATATAATTTAAATGTCACATAGGTATTGTTTATATATAAACTTTAATCAAGATATTGATAGCAATTATATGAACGGGTACTGTTAATTTTTTTCCTTCCATGTATTTATTTAAACCCTAAATATAAGTAGAAAAATTGTTAAGTTCATAACATTTGATTACCTAATTTTTTAACATAAAAATTATGTTATGATTAACGTTTTCAGTGATAGTTCGTTATAATGCTACCAACATAAACTAATATATTAAAGGTTCTGATGATGAATCTATTTTGAAGTTTGAAAGCCACAGAAAGTATAATGCACAGATAACTTACACACGGAACTCAGATCAGTGTGACCAAAAAAATTAGTGTTGTATTTACTGGGTTTGTCAGCATGGTTTAGGTATTTAAATAATTCTTAAAATACTAGAAACTGGGTAGGACCATGCCCTATAATAATTATATATCCTTGCCCAGGGCAAACATATATTCTCTTTTACCCGAACAAAATGGTATTGATTTCCATTTATTAATTTAGTTCATCATTAAAATTTGATAGCAAACACACACCTTCTTTAGTAACCTGATTTATAGCTTTGCGTATCCATAGTATTCCTATTTTCACGATTGAGTCTGTAAATGCTCTGTTAGTGTGATAAATTGATTTTAGCTAGGAGTTGATCCTTTATAGTAGCCTAAATATGTATCAAAGAGGTTGTTCACAATATATTTCTGATGTCATATAAATATAAAATAAACTAACATTAAAAAAAGTAAAAAATATATATATATAATATATCTTTTTTAAAGTTCACAATAAATACAATACTTTATAAATTTAATATCAATGTTACAAAGTAATTATTTATGAGTTAACAATCAAAATATCTTACAAATGTAATATAGCCCTTTGACCTAGTGGCGGACGGTGATAGCACATTTAAATATATACAATACAGGCCTTTGGGTATTTTAGGACATTTTAAGAAGTTATTGGGACAAAATAAAATATAATAAGCTATTTCTCTCTCTATCGATTGTGGTAAACTGAATTTTGGTTAACATTACTTATACTTCTACTGTTTCAGAACTTGGTATATTATATTTTTATTTTGCAATGTTAGCCCTACAATTGTTTAGTATGGTAATTTAACCTTTAGAGTGCGCAATCCTAAATGTACTATGCTCTATCTGATAAAAGAGATCGCTGCAATCGATTCTTTCGGGAAGAACGTCAAGCGTGGCTAATCAAGGTAGGAAGAGGTAAGACCAAATTGAATTATTTTATTTATAATACCTCGTCAATTCCATGATATAAGAGCACATACACTTCCTCAACTGTTTACTATTCCTTAATAATAATGATTTGGATACCGTAATTTGCTTACAAAACGGTATTATTGGTGTGGCTGTTGTCTTGTCATTCTGGCATTTGGGCTGGTTAAATCAGCAATGTCGGTTTTTGTTTCAAAGCCGAACTTATGTAAACATGATTAAAAATACTTTTTGTAAGTTTATTTGGTTGGCTCCCAAATCATTATTACTCATTTTAAAACATTTTGGTAATTTCCTTTCTTAGTTGCTGTTAACAACATCCTTTTTATCCGAATTTTTTCCACAACCTTTGTTAAGTAGGACTATTTGTTGACAAAACAAATTGACTTGAAAATTTGGAATTAGAGATGCAATATTACTTTTTTCTTACCTTCTTAGTTATTTGTGACATATAGGAAAATGTTTTTATAAAGTGTTTTTTCACTCAACTTATTTTTTGGTGTAATCTGAATATTTTAAATAATCAGGGCAAGATGTGTAAGCACCTTATCAAATAATATATTGTATTTCACTTAAGATAGCAAATTATTACAAATTTAATGCTTTCATTGTACTCACAAGAAACTGGAAAATCCAATGATACGATTAAGTTAAATATATTTATTTGAAATTCAACACATTTAAACAATTTAATAAAACAAGTCCGAATGTAAACATTGTAGACCAACACATTGCTTGATCCATGATTACTTACGATATGATTTTTTCTTATAGACAAAAGTCAAAATGTTTATTTTGTGAATCTTAATTAATATTCTACTTCATTAGTTCATGGAAGTTAACAAGGTTAGAGTAAGTCATCTAAGTAATTACCATAGTGAAGACTGGGCTAAGCTAGGAGATAGGTATAAAAAAGAGCCTAATAGCCTATATTTATTATTTAGACTTAAAATATATATTATCACTTTATTTTAATCATATTTGACTCCTGGTGTGTGTGTGTGTGTGTATTATATATAGTATATATATATATATATACATACAAACACACACACACTAGTATTTATATTTTGTGATTTTCAAGTTTTTTAGAAGAAGAAAAAAATTGTCCTAAAAGTTACGGTTCTTAGGTTTTGCCTTATATATGAAAGAGAAAAGAGATAGGGTCTAATTGGAAATAATTTTAAGATTTACATTTTTAATCCTCTTTAAGAAAGAAGGGTATAAAACCTTACAGGTGTGTGAAGCTTTGTAATGTCAAAAGTCTAAACTGAAATCTCTGTAACTTCGACTTTGAAATCCACATTAATCATTGTGTTCTTGAGACATTTTGAATGAAGAAGAAAACTTCGATATCTTATGAACATATTGAAAATATCTCACTAAATATGACATATTTCAACATAATCAATTTTAGAACGGCTACTAAACAGTATTTTAACGTAGACTTGTGACTAAATATAATTTAAAAATTAAAAGTAGTGTAATGTGACGACAATAAAAACCTGTAACTTCTAATTCACCTCGCATGTTTCAAACTTTGCTTCAAATTTAAAAAGTGAACTTAATACACCTCTAATATGTAGCATATTATATTGTTCTTGGTACAAAGTATGTTAGTTTGTCCATTCTTTTGATTTGCCTCATATTTTAAATTTGTTTTTTTTGGTGAAATGTATTTTGTTCGCTACCTTAGGAAAATGAGCAGTTCTGAGGAGGTGTCGTGGATTTCCTGGTTCTGCGGCCTTCGAGGAAATGAGTTCTTCTGCGAGGTAAGTAACAAATATATCCTATTGTATTATAGTAGGTAGTAGTGTTTTTATTCTTATAAACCCCATGTACAGCTCATTATTGGTCGCAAATCTGAGAACGCTAATATTTTTAACTCTTTTAGTAACATATTATAAATAATTTTATTTCTATCTTACACCATACTTTATTTCCATTCTTTATGTGAATTAGGGAAGTGTCAGTGGATCGGGGTAAAATGGGATGTTTGGTTGTTTTTTATATATATATACTATAGTTTTTGATAAATATACAGTGCATTTCAATAATACTTATTTCTAAGAAATTGACAGTATTATTTCTTGGGAAAGATGAAAGGAAAGTGGAAGAGATTAAGAGGAAAGGGAAAATTGCTGGAAGGATGTAGGAAGATATAGAGACATTCTACTAAACCGACCCGGCCAAAGGCTGGAATTATGATGATGATGATTGTTAATCTAAAGAGGTTACCCTCCTAATCTGAGTCCTATTGTTCCTGCAGGTTGACGAGGATTATATCCAGGACAAGTTTAACTTGACAGGACTGAATGAGCAGGTCCCACATTACCGCCAAGCCCTCGACATGATACTGGATCTAGAACCAGGTGACTGATAATGTTTATGGACTTAGTTGTCTTAGTAACTCGAGGATCACTAAAATAGGGTTGAACTCTTTCAGAGATGATAACCATAATTTATGTGGTGTATTTGGACTCAAGCAAAATCATGGGGGCTACAGGAAGAGAAATTGAAGATTTAATACATGGTTTAGAAATCATTAGCTTTTCACCTACATTTTTATTTACACCATGTTTCACTACGATTCAGTTAAACTAGGTGTACTAATTATGCTAATTAATCTATTCTTGATTTGGGAAATTTAATTTAAAACATGTGTACCAGCATTTACCTTGAGTGAGAGTGTGAAAAAACAACTCTCTGTCAGGGTTCCTGCATGTCACAGAATTTTGTTTTACATTGCCGAACATCTAAAACTTTGCAGACATCAACCAACAGTCATCAATAAATGTATGAAACTTTTACAATCATCTTCTAAAGGTCTTAAAATGGACATAACTGTAAATCTATACATCCAAACAGCCATTCTGAACGACGACAATATTTTGAAGGAGCAAACACATTTTGAAAATCTGTCCCTCACTTACACATTTAGAAAGCTGCCTCAACACGTTAAAATAAAAAAAAAAAATCCCAGTTCAAACAACACTTGCTATCCCTTTGTCCCAAACTTACATCATTTTGAACCATAATCAAGAAGATTAACACCATAAATTTATCTTCCTCATCTTATAATATCGATATTTACTCATGATAACACACTGTCACATTAACAACACTATCCATTTTGTCAATTGTTCAATTTCATTTCTTCATATTGGTAATTTACATAATACACATTGTTGAAATTATTCCATATAAAACCATAATATTTTAAAACTTTCCAATACTATGCATTAAAATTAATCATCTTTATTACAAATAAGGTATTTATTTAAAAGCTTGTTAATTTAAATGATTATCTAATATTTTGTGTATTACATTATAATTTATCTTGACTATTTCCATTTATAATGTTTAATCCTTTTCAATTCATAATTTTATTACATTTTGCTATGCAATAATTTGAAATAACAATGGTTTTCATCAGACTTGAAGATGCTGAAAAATCGCTGAAACATGTCATCATAGAAGAAAAACTAAAATGTATCTAAAATAAATAGAAGGGAATAAAAATATTAAACAAGAAGATATAATCCAAAAATTAATTGAGAAAATAATAGGTGCATGAAACAAAACACAAATAATCTTAAAAATATAATTTAGTTGTTGATTGTTTCTGTGCCAGCAGAAATTATATATTTTACCAACCAATTTTACCAACTTAAACTTTAAAGCCAAAACAAAGAATAACTTAGGAAAAACTATTTTTTTTCTACAGTTTCTGTGGAAAACTTAAAATGTATTGCCCAAAAGCATAAGAGATAAAAAAAACTCTTAAAATACAATTTAACTTTTTACAGTTTCTGTGCCAAACTGAAAAGTTTTTTTTAAACAAAAAAATATGACACACAAAAGAAAACAGAGAGGGGTAGAAGTAGAAGTATTTTTACTGCCATGGTGGCATCACTGTTTGCTCTGACGCGTGTACAGATGTTCTAAACACAAGCACTACCCCCTTTCTTTCTCATTTTTGCATTCTTGTTTTCAGGGAGAATCATCCAAAAATGTCCTTTATATTGAAAATACCAAAATATGCAAAATAATGACTCAAAAATAACAAAAAAAAAACTCCTTAAAATTACTTGAAAAACCTGAAAATATGCCATATTCATAAAAACATGGATATATGCTAAAATATGCTCTAATAAAGGTACTTAAATCATCTTAGAGTCCTATGAAACACATTCGACATACACTTGAACAACATTTTAGGTTTTCCAAAGAATATATGCAAAATCTTAAAAATCTTAGCCCTAATGATTACTTTATTCACTTGTCCTTGAGAAATGGTAGAAAAGTCTTGGAAAAAATGTCATGACTGTGTAGGAACCCTGCTTAGTACACTCACCCAGAATTTGAGCGTGAATCTCTTTATCAGTCACTCCAGTTTAACACAAGCCCATGCAATCACTGATACGGGGTCACATATCGTTCTTCATTGGAAGTGTCCTTGTTTCAGATGACGAGTTGGACGATAATCCAAACCAGTCTGACCTGATTGAACAGGCTGCGGAGATGTTGTATGGCCTGATTCACGCTCGTTACATCCTGACCAACCGGGGATAGGTCAGATGATTGAGAAGTACCAGTCCGGTGACTTTGGTCACTGCCCCGGGTCTACTGCGAGAGCCAGCCTATGTTGCCTATCGGTAATGTTTGAGCCCTCTTTGCTCTTTCTGACTCTTGCATGCTAAAGTCGAAGTCTCAATCTAGGCTTATTAATTAGTATGCTAATATATGATGAGAGATGTGTATTTAATGTGCGCCACTTTTATGATAACATTATTACAGTCCAATTTTCTTAGGAAGAGTTTTGTCTAACAGTTAGGATTATTACTCTATTTTCATGTATTCATATGTCGTCATGTGATGGGAAACATTAAACCTTTGATTTATAATAGGCCTGTGCGGACCTTTTGAAATTTAAAAAAAAAAAAAAAAAAAAAAATGTATGTACAAAAACTACTACACAATTTTTTTTTATAGTACTTTCATAAAACACAATAAAGTCCAAACTAAATTTGAAAGATCATAAATGACTCTATTATAAACACACACAAAAAGCATTATATGTCAAAAAATATTCTCTCAACAAAATTTCAAAATATCATAAATTTGGCCGTATCTGACAGTGCACCATGTAACTTCATTCCAGTTTGCATTGTGTTAGTAGAAGTACAGTAGCCCCATGGCTTCTTTGGTGCTGACTGACAGCTCACTGCTTTGAGATCTGAAAAAAACATGTTTTTAGCAGAAGTCAGTTGTGAGCTGTCAGTCTGCACCAAAGAAGCCACGGGGCTACTGTAGCTAGGCTCACTTTTTTGTAAATATTAACAAACCTTTGCACAATTGTTATACAAAAAGGGAGGGCCTTACTAGGTACTCTCGACCATGGCCGAGAGGAATTGAACGTGTTTTCTTGTGGCAGGACTGTCAGATGTTCCGGGGGAGGCCATGGTGAAGTCGTACTGCCCCAAGTGCATGGATGTGTACACTCCAAAGTCTTCTCGCCACCACCACACTGACGGCTCCTACTTTGGCACAGGTTTCCCACAGATGTTGTTCATGGTACACCCAGAGTACCGACCCAAACGCCCCACCAACCAATTTGTGCCCAGGTCTGTGAGAGTTGTTCAACATCTATACTGAATAATACCACAGTATTTGTATGTCGATTATACTTTTTCGATTCAAAGCAAACTTTGATCAAATATTGGAAATATTCTTGAAGCTGGATTGAAGTTTGAATATCTTTGGTTGCCTAGTTGTTTTGGACAATCTTTTTTTTATCTATTTTATATATATCTTAAAGGAGAACCTCTTTTGATTTTTGAGATAATTTGTAATATTTATTTTGAAGAAGTTACAAATGGTGATCTGGCGGTCTAGGGGTAAAGTGTCGGACTTCTATGCTGGGGGTCCGGTGTTCAATCCTCGGTCCCAGGACAGTTTTATCTTATACCAAACCTTTCCTTCACCTCTGATATGACGTGTATTAATCACAACTTGTGAATGTGTGGAATGCCAGGCCTCCACCGTGGTTCGGAACCCACGTTAAACTGTAGGTCCTCCATTTCATCTTGCGATCATCTTACCATTACACATTAGTGTAAGTGGGTATAACCCGAGCGGGTAGTAAGACGCAGTGCTAACAATAATATTAAATAAAATAATATGGCTGTTACAATGAAAAAAATCACAGTTCCGTTGTTGGACAAGGGCTATTACTGCCGTAGTCTAGTCTGTGTGTTTCTCTCTTCTCCTGAAGAAAGGGATTGCTGTGTGTGTGTTGTGTTGTGAACTTTGAGGCCTACAATTTTCTGGTGTGCAAGTCTTGCCCTTCTATCAACCTTTCAATGTTTAATTTAATGCATTTGGCCCATTTTTCCTTTCTACAAAATACAAATAGTAATTAAATATAAATATCCTTTCTTATAACCTGTTCATTATAACATTAATACATCGTTAAGTGTTAAATTACTGGCCTGGGGCCTTCTTGAGTTTGTCCTATATTTATAATTTATCCTTAACCACTAATAAGCAGTATTACAGCATGGAAACAAATTTCACTTGTAAAATTGAAAACAAATTATCTTTTATAACGATTTGAATTTGAAATTTTCTTAACTCCTTAAGTATTTGAGGGTTTCATCCCTAACTATTACCTTTATAAAAATTATAGGGGACCTTAAAATAAAAACACCGGCTTAGTCCATTCAAGATAAGCTCGCTACCTATCAGGGTAAACATTGTGTACCTTTATCCTCTGACTCTCCGGAACTTTCTAGTTGAGGATTACCTGCCTGTAGCTATATATTTGGTTTTCCAGACTGTACGGTTTCAAGATCCACCCACTGGCCTACCAGATCCAGCAGCAAGCTTCGTCTAACTTCAAGGCTCCTCTTCGTGCCTTGAGTTACAACAATGGTAAGCGCTGAGACTGGGTCAGCGGATCAGGTCTGTCGCTGTCAAAGGCTGCTTCAACTGATGTGATACTTAAAAGTGTGTTGAGCTTATGAGGACTTGAAATATAAAACGGTTAATAAAAAAAATTGAGACATTTGTAGTTGTTAACAAATTATAAAATGTTATGTGTTAATTTAGTTTGTTTTTATTTTACCTTTTTGGAAATACGTTTAAACAATCCTTGAACAGATAAAGTTAATCTTCCATTATTTTTTTAATATCAATCCTAGATTTTAGTTTGAATTTTTTTATAGATATATATCACACTTAAGTATAATTTATCAATGTAACTGAAAATGTGTTTTATTGCCTGACATTTTTTGTTCTGTTTACCTATCGTTGACACAATGTTAAGGGCATTAAACTGTAAGTCATATTTGTGTTTTATTTCTCACTCTATTAATGAATTATTGAAGTGGGACCTAATTATTTCAAAATGTGTTAAATTGGACACAATGAACTTTTATAAATGTTTCAGCATAACCAAACAATTTAATTTAATTTAAATGATAAGCATCATTTGTGAAGTATATTAAACAGTATATAATGTTTGGTATAGCAGCTCTTGAAATTTCACTAAGCTGAATTTTGTCTCTGTACTTTATATAGGCTTAACGAGAATTAAATAAGGGTGTGTGGACCTTTGAAACAATTGTCAGTTTCATTAATCAAAATATTGACAGCTTATATACTCAATCCCCAAAAAATTATCTAGTACATCCCTATTATAACCACAATATAAACAAATATTCGAACTTCAATTCTGGTTAAAGAATATTTCATATTTGATTCGAATTGAAAAAGTGGACTTTGCACATCCCTAAAAATAATAACTTAATTAAGTTGGTTTCAGAAGTTATTGTCTAGTTGGTTTGTTGGGTCACTGTTTACAGAAATAATTTTGATACATACAAAATTATTTATTTACTGGTTGTATAGTGTATACTATTTCATAACTATTTGTGTTAAATTTTGAAGTCACTATAGGGATTGCTTGATAGTTTTATTCTCTGAATTAATACATTTAGCCAAAAAGGGTGAAATTTTCTGATCAGTGTTAATGAATGTGTAATATTCAAGTTTATTTTGCATCATAAAATTAATAATACTACTCTAGTTGGATGTACACTTAAAGTAAAAATTAATTTCTTTAATGAAACCTCGTTTCACGTTACCTTTGTTTTGTTAATTGTTCTTTTAAATGTAAAACAAATATTGTGTTTGTTCTCTTTTATGTGTTTATATTTCTCATCTGTACCTTCTTCAATATAAAACTTGATTTATTAAACAACATGTTTACCTTTAGTTCAAGAATTTTCTGATAGTTTTTAGTTAATAGATAGATGTAGTCTTATTTTCTTCCTTATTTTTTCATTTCGACTTTACTAAGTGAATGAATTTCATCGACACAAGTCTGATAATAATAGTTGTAATATATGGTTTGAACTTAAGGGGACAATTTTATATCTTTGATTGAACTTTGATGATGATTTATTTTTAATAATAATTTAAATAATTTATATTTCATTGTGAAAAGTCTGCAAAATAAATTTGTGTTAAAAATGGCAGCAGATTAATTCAATTTTAAGTGGTCTAATGAAATGAACAGCAAATTTTAAGCAAAAATTATTTTATCTTTAGTTATTTATATTGATATACAAAATATATCAGTTATGACAACCAGTTCAAACACTTATTTTACAACTGGTATTTTAGTTTAGTGGAAATAAATTTTGTGGGCTGGGAATTGGAAGTGTTAAAAAGAAAATTGTAGTGCAGTTTATACTTGAGCTCTGCGAGTACTCGTATTCAGAGGTCATCGCTTAAGATCGAGATCGAAAGTTTAGTAGCTTCATCATTTTCGAGGTTCCACTAGATGTATTAATAATACGATTAATAATAATTTTTTTAAATACATTAGTAAGCATAGTAGTCACTTGATATAGTATTAGCATTTCCACTTATAAATCATTCGGTTACTTAAATTTTTAAAAATTAATTTCAATTTTCACATTACTAACGTAATAGAGCTTTAAACCCACTTTTGACTGGTAAATTTATTAAATATTGTCGTCCATTTTGAATTATACTTGATTGAAGTTGTTTACTTGCATTGCCATGACAAAGCAATGAAAATAAAAATAGCTAAGAAGATTACTAAAGAAAATTATTCTTTTTTACTATTTTCACCTGGTCCCTTTCTAAAATAATAATTTATGTTAAATTAAAAATAAATATCAAGAATATATTATTACATTAAATGTTTTCAAACTTAGATATTTAGTTATAGAATTATGTTAGTTAACCTGTTTAAAATCAATGTTGATATTATTTATTGCAATACATATTTTACCAAACTTAACACATTTATCTTAAAAAAAGCATTTACTATTTCATATTGTTTGCTAGAAATATTATTTTTAATTTAAAATTATAAGCATTAAAAATTGAATTGAAGTAAATTTGTCAATAAAATAATGTCTAATGAGAGCCTGTGCAACTGCCCATAGAGGAATGGAAATGGAACAAAAGACATGATTATGTGCGATTGCACTAAGGAATAATAAACGAAATACGAAACACTTCAAATTTCTAATTTTTTCTGATTTTTACGTTTTCTTATAGGGTAAAGGGTAAATTAAGTTACTGTAGCATATTTTGGGGAAATATAAGCTTATTAAAATATAAATTTGATAACTTTTCATCAAGACAGTGTAGAAACACACTACAGTCCTGTAAAGTGAGAGTGAAGGAAGCCAACCTGGAAGGATAGTTAGGTTAGGCCTAGATATAAACACACTTCTCTATTTTCTTTCTACACTCTTACACTTCCTACTTCTTCAAACTTCCACAGTTGCACATTGTTTTGAATTTTAGAAATATTTATTTCTCATATGAAAAGACATTAATGAAAAAGTAATATTCCCAGCAATTCAAACTAATGTGCAACTTATAAGGTTTGAAGGTGGAAAGTGTAACAGTTTAAAATACATTCATAGAAAAGTGTGTTTGTTCCTATATAGGCCTAACCTAATTATCCTTTCAGGTTGGCTTCCTTCACTATCACTTACATTACATCACTGTACAGTGTTTCTACACTGTCTTGTTATACATTTCCAAGCCATCACACAATTATTAATTTTATTAACTTTTTCTATAATTGTTTGTGTAATTTTAATGTCCTTAAAGACATGAGTGTTGAAACCACTTTAATTTTTTTATTTGAGTGTTATTTTTAAAATTTGTTTTATAAGTGTTATTTCTAATTTAAAAACCAATATTCCTGTTATTTAACTCCTAAAAAAGTATTTACTATTTATAACCATGAGTGTCATTCATATTTTAAGAACATTGGTTTTAATATACGTTTTAACATTTTAAAATGATGAATATACTTTAACTCGGGAGCTTTTAGAAATATTCGACTCAAATTAAATAAACCAAGCTCGCAGACCCCTAGTTTATACTAACATTTTTTTTCTCGAAATTTAATCCAACAAGAATACTGTCCACCACCGTGAGAAAATATGTAATTTTTATATCGTTGATTCACATAAAATGAACCTTTATTCAACATTCAAGGTGCAAAGTAGTCAATTTTGTGAAAGATTCAATTAAAATAAAGTAGTTTTGTTAGTATTTTGTGTGCTCATTAAAATTTCTTTCCCCACCTTTCTTCAATGGCACTGAAGAAATTTTTTCAATAAGCCAAGAAATTTGTATTGGGTTCACTCAATACACTCCCGTACTTTTTTGAGTTTTTTATGCATTCAACCCAGATTTGACCCACATAACCTAGCCCTAACTCAACACGAATCTCATATACAAGATAACCTGGAAGACACTTTTTTTCATACCTACACCAACATATTTATATTTAGAAGGAAATTAAACGAGCACCTATACAAAGTAACGTCTGAGTTTAATACTTAACTAAAGTAAAGTCTGTAATATAATTAAGAATGTAATTTGCTCGTGCCAACTGATGTACAGGGCAAGTCTTAAATATATGTTCTGATGTTTTAGGAACATGGCAAACCACACAATGTGGAGATTGAACCTTGCTCATCAAATAAAGTCGGTCTTTCATGTAGGTGTGCTCTAGCCGAAGGCGGAATATTGTACAAATAAACTTATGGGTATCCTTAACTCCCAAAAGCCATGGTGTAAACTAATTTCGTACCACATACCTTGTGGTACCATTTTGCTTTCTGCTGGCATGTGGTCTCTCACCATTCTTTCTATTTAACCTGACTTCTGAGTTTTACCATATTCGGTAGCAAGATTTCCTGTACAATGGAAAGTAAATTTACACTAGCTGCCAATCTATATACTCTCTCATTGCTCATTATACCCACATGACTAGGAATCTATTGGTAACCCTAATTCATAGCCCCTAGCTCGTAGAGGTGTGTTCTCGAGAATTTTATTTATTAATGGGTGTGATGGAGGCCCTGACAACACTTGTAGACTCCAAGGGCCACGAGAGTCGCATAATACTACTACGGGCTGAGGACGTAAATA
The DNA here is from genome assembly GCA_039000515.1 of Timema cristinae. Lineage (NCBI taxonomy): Eukaryota > Metazoa > Arthropoda > Insecta > Phasmatodea > Timematidae > Timema > Timema cristinae. The sequence continues at coordinate 11,158,072 of JBCFYV010011172.1, read as the reverse complement.
TAAGATATATTTCAATGCCTGTAGGACAGCAAATAATTCCACTGTAAATATTGATGCGTCGGATTGTAGTCTATGTGTCTGACCAAAATTATTACTACTGTCACAGAATGCCCACCCACGAGGGTTGGCTCCCCTCCCCTCCTAGCACCATCTGTAAATATAAGTCTTTATCCACTCCATCTTTCTTTCATATACCTTACTGCATTTAACTTCTGTTTGATCGGAAGAGTGACTCTTTTTTACTCCTGAATCAGGAATAGATAACACAACTGGCACGCCCCAAAGGGCATCATACCCATCCAGTGATACACTGTACAAGATACAGAAGAGAAAAAATATAATGACACAGTTTATTCAAACACAAAAAACTATCCACCAGAGATGAGCATGTTTTATTTAACCAATATTCTTTTGTTTGAACATAATTTGTAAGGATATGAAGTTTGTGTTACAGTTAACTCAGGGTTGAACAAGCTTCAGTAAAAAACTTGTCCACCAACAGACGGCGCCTAAGAAATAAAAGGAGTTTTACCGCTTCCGTAAGGAGTACATTGGTTGGTGATGAACGACAAGCGCCCAGACAGTCTTACTGCCGCATATTGGATCTTATCCAGCTTTGCTAGTGTGGATCATGATGCAGTGTGATAAAAGCACCCATACTTCAAACAAAAACGTATAAGCCCACGGTACATAAGTAACCATGTGCATGGGGGGGAGCCCCAAGAGGCACCCGCCACTGAATGCATAATATTGTAACAAGATTAGTGTTTAACAGCGGGACGAGCGCGCCCTCATTGTTTACCCTGGCTGTGCTCCTTATTTTCTCTGCCTCCCTCCTTGTCTAGCAGGTAGGCAGCGGAATTCACACTTGACTGGGGGAGACATGTCTGGAGGGGTCGAGACCCTTAGCTGGCACCACCCCTATATATACACGCTCAGAGATAGCCAGGAGTGCTCTGTTCTTGGGTCTCAACCAGTGAGACAGGGAGTGGACCAGCAAGTCCGGTGTGGTGAGTATGGCGCTCAGGCCTGTGGCGGGGTGCCGTGAGTGTCTTTAACATTGAAAGTGGATTGTGTCATGGTAGGGCGTTTTGGGAAACTAATATTTGGTTGTTTGACTATTTATTCAGTGTTTTTGTTAACAAGCTGTTTACATGATTTGATGTAATTCTATTTTATGTGTTTTCATTTGTGTATTGATTTACAAATAATTGCTTATATTACCTGAGTCAGTGAACTGTTTAGTTATAATTAATCCAGTGTAAGTTTATTTGATGTGTTTTCATTTGTTTATTAATTTAAATACAATTACTAGTATTACTTAGCTCAGTGAACTACTTAATTATAATTTATTCAGCGTTATTCTATTTATGTCTTTATTGGTTTATTAATTACTTTGACTACCTAATTTGTTGAATTGTTTAGCTGTATATTTAATTCTGTGAATTTTTTTTAGTGGTGTTTTTAATAATCAATACCTCGGGTGATCTGCGAGTATTTTAATTCATGTTTAACCTGCAACATACCCCAATATCCTCAAAAGAACTTGGGTTCACACGTTTGAGTGTGACGACCCGTGAGACTCCAAGGTCAAGCACACCCCACGTTACAGTATTAATAAACCTGTCACATTTTCTAGATATTTCTAAAAAATTAGAGAGCCAAGAGCCCTTCATGTCTAGTGTCGTACATAAAAATCGCAGAATTAGCTGTGTATGTCCATAGTGGTTATAGCCAAAGACACTGTGTCTGGTGGTTGTAGCCTAAGACACTGTCTTTGGTGGTTATAACCTAAGACACTATGTCTTTAGTGGTTATAGCCTAAGACACTGCTATGTCTCTGGTGGTTATAACCTAAGACACTGCTATGTCTCTGGTGGTTATAACCTAAGACACTATGTCTCTGGTGGTTATAACCTAAGACACTATGTCTTTAGTGGTTATAGCCTAAGACACTATGTCTCTGGTGGTTATAGCCTAAGACACTGCTATGTCTCTGGTGGTTATAACCTAAGACACTATGTCTTTAGTGGTTATAGCCTAAGACACTATGTCTCTGGTGGTTATAGCCTAAGACACTATGTCTCTGGTGGTTATACCTAAGACACTGCTATGTCTCTGGTGGTTATAGCCTAACACTGCTATTTCGGTTATACTAAGACACTATGTGTCTGTGTTATAGCTAGCACTATCTTGGTGGTTATAGCCAGCCTATCTCGTGGTTAAGCAGACACTGCTATGTCTCTGGTGGTTATAACCTAAGACACTGTCTGGTATAGCTAAGACACTATGTTCTGGTGGTTATAAGACACTATGTCTTGGTAAGCTAAGACACTGCATGTCTGTGGTTATAACACACATGTGAACTAAAATCCTTGAAAAAAAAAATTCAATTATATAATTGAAATTTGTTTTAGAACTAATGCTGCATATTATTTATTTGTTCAAAACAAATTATAATTATAGGATGAACTAAACAACCAAGCCCCAGACCAGTAATTTAACACTTAAGTGAATGTATGAATGTTATAATGAATGGGGAATGTCAGGCCTCCACCGTGGTTCGGATCCCACGTTAAACTGTAGGTCCTCCATTTCATCTCGCAATCACCCACTATTACATATTACTGTAAGTATGTATAACCTGAACGGGTAGTAAGAAGCGGTGCTAATAATAATAATAATAAAATGAATGGCTTATAAGTAAGAATATTAAAATACACTTTGTTACTATTTGTATTTTCTATTTTTTTTATTTCTTATGGTCATAATTTTTTCCACGGTTCAGATCCAGGATGTGAAGGTAAATTGGAGATTAATATTAATAAAATAGTGGGTTTGAACCAACTCTATATTTATACTATGAGAGGAAAGTTAATTGAGACCTAAGAAAATGGATGAATTTGTCTTTTCACCCAATTCTCAAATGGTTTCTCTTTTCTTATAAACACTAAAAAAAACGTGCAACTCATAACATTCCACTGTACCTGCCATGTGGCAGTCTTAGCATGACCTATTAGTACTAAACCATGGCCCTACCATATAAGCTGCCCCGTAGTATACCTATCAGGGTAAGTTCTAACTCCACTAAGTAAACAAAGGGTAGATTCTCTCTAGTGTACAACCAAGGGCCCCTACAGAGGGAGCATAAAGTAGGTCACAAAAAATGAAGGATTATTTGATAAGGAGCTCATGCAACAATTTATTTACAGAAATTGAAAGAGTGAAATTATTCTAATACTTTATTTCAATTTAATGGCATGTGTCTGGTGTATATTGATTAATGGTTACATTATTGATTAAAAAGGTTTTTTTCATATCACAACTAGCCAGTCTTAATTTCCACCCAACTCGCTCCTTGCATGTCTAGAGTTTACAAACATTAAAAATAGCCATTCATTGCTGATAAAATAAATATAGATGAGAATTTCCACCTGAGTATTAAAGAAATGTGCTAAAGATCTAGATTCAATACCTTTAGTACAATGAGGTAATCAAGAAATAAGGTTTTAGAAAGCGTAACTCAATGCGATAACTTGACAATGTTTAATGTTTGAAAGAATTAGTTGATATTAATGTTGAAATATGTCTAGATGTGAAGTTTCAGATTTCTTTAGTTCTAAGATCAGTATTCGATTTGATATTCCGAATCAAGATATTAATTTAAGGAAAACAATTTTTACTTTTGGAGGTTTGTTATACAAGGAAGAAGTTACAAGGGCGAGGGATAAAAACATAATATAAAACATGTTGCATTGGTTTTCTTTTGTGTTTTCTTCCATACATATAAAACAAATCATGAAATTAGAAAGATTATAAACAACCTCAAAAATCTAAATAGATCTCAGAGATTGATTGGTAATAATAATGTTAATAGTTCAACTCACATTATTTTATTAGACCATAGAAACATGTTAATTCTGTAAAAAAAATGATCGTAAAATATTTTTATTCGGAATCGATTCAAGATGGTAAGCTAAAGATCATATATGACACAAAATTAAAAATGTTGAATTCAGAGACTTTAAAAGTATGACCATAAAACTTCTCTATATACAGGGTTCGGAAACTCAACGCCCAAACTGCACATAGAGTATATTTGAATCAAAAGTAACACAAAATCCCTGTACACCTACATTCAGAAAACTATGTTAATACCATTAAATTGTGTTCAAAGTTTTGGCGTACAACATCAGGAGAGTTAAGCTGTCCAAGCATGCGTGTACAACAGGTTACATAGGAGTTAGGTTCGCAGCACTGCACACCTCGACATCTTGTAGCACGGCAGAACAACACACCACAGTTAATAGTAAACAACACACCAGTCCATCTAGAAATGGGAATACATTCTGAGGGTCGTCATTAACGGTCCTACATCACAGAAAGTGCTTGCCATTATTACATGTGCAGCCATTATTAGATGTGCAGAGCCACACACCTAACCCTTATGCAACTTGTTGTACATGCATGCTTGAACAGCTTTGCTCTCCCGGCGCTGTATGTCAGAACTTGGAACACAATTTAATGGTATTAGCATAGTTTTCAGCATGTAAGTGTACAGGGCTTTTGTATTTCTTTTGGTTCAAACTATATGTGCAGTTTGGGCGTTGAGTTTCTGAACACCCAGTATATATTCTAATGTAAGACAAAAAAAATAATTCCTCATGGTGCATGACAGATTAATATTATGGATAAGGAAATGAAGCTCAATTCTATTAACAGTTGATAACTAACTAAATTGAACTAAGTAAAAAAATCCCAAATTGTGTATTCACTAGAATAAGCACAATACAATGGATGCATTCATAGCACAACACAACCTACTCCCTAAGCTGGGTTTCCAATCAAAAAAATTAACTTTGTTTCAAAAGTATTGGTTCACAATAATTGAGAGTGAACTTAAGTAATCATTCACAAATTCTGGTAACAAGAATACAGTAAAACATCTCATATCCAGACATCTAATATCTGAAGCTGCTAATGGCATTTTTGTTTGTGTGTTAAGATATACAAATCAAAAAAATCACCTTAAAAGGAAATCTCACTCTTTTTTAAGAAGAAATGATAAATCTAGTTTTGTTGTGTATTTAATGTTACATTGAATAACCATTTATTTAAATAATGTTTGTACATACATATTCAAAGAAATACTTCGAACTATGTATAATATGTAATTTATAAATTTTTATTTCCTTTTAACTCTTCAAAGGGGTATTGTATTGATTTCATGTCCGAACATGTGCTTATTCAAAACGGGTTCAACCCCTTTTATTTCGGTTATTAGAGGTTTTACTGCAGTTAAAATCTATAAATGTGTAATCTTTTTGATGTTAGTAAAATAGTTAAAATTAGATCCATATCAATCATACCAATACCATGATGCTTCACTTTCCATGCAGCAGTATAAAACAAGTCAATTCAAACATCTTAAAATTTTAAACCGTACATGACTATTGTGAACCATTACCTAATATAAATTTTTTAAATGAATCAACATCAACACTTTTTTCATCAGGACACAAGATTTTTTCCTTCTTCTACAAATCATAATCAACACTTGTTACATCCAGACCAATCAGTTTCTCTTTCATTTAATGTAACTAATAACTGGTGTGTGTGTGTGTGTGTGTGTGAGACAGTTCTTCTGCTTCGAAAATTATTTATGAGTTTGATCGGAGAAGATCCTGAAACTTACAAATCACTCAGCAACAAACTTGAGTATAAATATTTTTTATAGCGAACATTCATACTTTCTAGTACTCACCTATCAAGTTAATTTTTTTTTTATCTTTTAGTTTAGAATTCTTCTAATAAGATCAGAATTAAATAGTTAAATTGTGTGCAATTGTTAATCCAAGGTAATTTACTCAACATAGGAATCATATAAATATATATTAAAAATAGTTCAATTCCTTTGTTTTTATTTAAATACTGAATTATAGGTAATGAACTTAAATGATAAACTTTGCGACTTGAATGAGACACAATTCGTCCAAATGATGATGAAACTGCTCCCTACTATAAAGTGTCATGATCCTATACATGTCAATGACTAGCCATGATTATCCAGAGACAAAGACCAAAAGCTGCTATCAACACAACATTAAACATTCAAATTACATGAAAAGTTAACAATTATACTGTCAAAAAATGGTGGAGTGGAGTTATAATACAAAATAAACAAAACATGTCACTTTTATTTTTAGAGAATGACCAAAACAATTTGGAAATAGTATGATTTAAGTTTTATGAGGTTAAGACTATATCATTTGTTGTAGATCCACAGTGAAACAAACCAATAACTATCATACATCAGATCACCTTGCTATCTATTGTCAAGCGTTGCCGAAACAAGCTTCATTCTCTCATTTAAACATCTATTACTAAGATTTGATTGAAGTGCAAGAAGTGCATGAGAAA
>JBCFYV010011172.1:11084751-11151552 GCA_039000515.1 Timema cristinae | reverse complement strand
TTTTACACTGCTGCCACTGGACAAAGAAGTAATGGCTGCCTCTTAAAGAAAAGTGATAGTCACTGCCCAATCCCCAACCTAGGTTTCATTCTATCGGAACTCATCAGGGAGGAGTGTGAAACGCGCAATGCAACTTCCTAAAAGTGGAAACCAAAAAACAAAAGGGGATAAAAAGGAAAATGGTAAAGAATGATAGGACACATAGATAGGAACATGTAAAAGGTATAACATAAAGGACAAACACAGGAAAAGGACATTGGATGCGAATTTATAATGATATAACTCAATAAGGAAAACTTCTCTTCGCTTTCATTTATTTAGATCATGGCACTGGTTTATTACAACGTTCTGTAGATATTTGCTACCGGCACTGTTAATAATTTGTAATACTACTGCTCTCTATATATTACCTGCACTGTGAATTAATGCTCTGTTCATACGCACAAGCGGCTTATACAGTGTCAGAAAAGAGTTTAAGACCATGCTTACAATACTAAAAATACTGACTAATTTGTTTACAGGTCTTAAACTTTTTGCTTTATTAACCCTCTATTAATTTTACGATTATACATTAAAAATTAAAGATTTTGATGATAATAAAATTACTGTATCTCAAACGGTTTAGAAGTTAAGATTTTTTAATACTAAGACGCACAATCCAAAACAACCAAAAAATGCACATGGTTTTTGGTCTCCAAAAAGTTTTGACACAAAGCTTAGTAATTAAAAACCTTAATTTTTGTATATCAAATTAGTACTTTAACTTTTAAGTGGCCTAGTTTTTTTAAATCAAGATAAAAAATTATGATTCTTTAAGATTTATATTAGCTATGTTTAAAATGACTTCTTTTTACTTAGTCCTAGCATTATGTTATTTCTTATCTCTATGGAAGTGTGTTGGCACACCTGTTTCAACAGTTCCCTCCAATCAGCTGATTTAATGTGATCATTTTGAGGAAATTGTTTGCATCTTGTGAGTCAAAATGGGAAAAAAATCAATATCAGACCAAATTAAGTGGCAAATCATTAATTTAATGAAGGCTGGTAAGTCACAAAGACACATTGTTGGAGTGTCTAAAACAGTGTGCATCAAGCGATATAATGAGTTTGGAACCATCACCAGCCTGCCCTAGGCCGGACCTGTACACTCTCGCATCTCATATATCCTTAAGGATTTAAGGTATTCAAGGATCCTAACCCTACCTTTAATGTACAGTTGGATTCATGGAGAAGGATTGATATTGTAAATGTTGATGAAGTGAGAATTTAAGAATCGAGGTTAAAATTTAAGAATAGCTTTTGAGATAAAATGGAATCGTGACATTTCAACAAACGTTGCCACTAGCTTACTATTTAGCAAATATCAGCTTATATTGCATTTATAAAATTAATTTAAAACTTCCTATGAATGGTCGAGAGCGATGGTTTTTCCGAGGGTTCCTAGCCTGCTGAGGATATCAAAGAAGAGGAATAAGTGTTGGCAGGGAAAGACAATAATTGATCAGAGTCCCTAAAATCAAATACAAACAGACAGATGAGATTTGAAACTAACCTTTGTGTAATTAGTCGGTAGTCGTTCTGTGTAGCGAGCCAATTACCAAACTCCAATAAACGGTTGGCCCTCAACTTGTTGAAGGTCACCTGACCTGTCTTCCACTCTTGACTGCTAAACCTGTGGGGAGGGAAACCAAACAGTTAGTGGAACTTGCGCTTGATTAGACAAGGAACACTGTTTGAGGTGCTAGGTAGGATGCACTTCGTACCCGTAGTTACATGTGCAACAGAAACTTTACGGCATTGGCATGTATTGAGGATGGAAATTGAAAGACTCCCAAAGAGAATGATGTTGAGATAAAGCAAGCAGGAAAAAGACCCCAAAGGAAACCAAAAAAGAGATGAGAGGACCAGAATGGAGGCAAATGAAGGAGGAAGATCACTAGAACAATGATGTTGTGAGATTTCTATTTTGCATCAGAGCCTTAAATACATGCTTGTTTGAGGGGTACTTTTCAGTAGAAGAAATTTCCCATTTTGATATTCCAGTAGCTATTTAAGATATGAAAGAGCTTATTATTACATAGTTGTGGTGCTATTAAAAATAAAAATACATATAAAACATTTTTGTGAAACCATTATATTGGCAAATATACTTTTTTTAATTGGGGTCTGGGAAATTATGTTCTTCTGTGAACATAGATATAACTTTTTCCTTCATTGTTTTTCTATAACAGTGTTTATTATTTTATATATGTTTTGGGGAAGTGTTTTTGCAAAAAGGTATATTATTTTGTTTCGCATAACTTAAAGAGTTTTAGTATATATCTCCATATTTAAGCAAAGGAACTAGAAAGTGTGCAGTGCACTGTATAATTTATTTACCTGAAGAAGTTCTGTAGCATAGCAATCTACGACTGGTGAGTAAACAAGTACAAATTAAGGTGAACAGAGCCATAATTTCTCACCTTAGCTTCCCGAGAGCTTTCTCCAAAGGAATGAATCCTTGTAAATCCTGATCTTCAGGTAGTGGTACATATTTATCTGAAAAAATATGAAGTTAAAATTATCAACATATTCTAACATACCCCTACAGTTCTTTATTCCAGAAAAAGGGCCATTTTTTTAAAGTTTTGAAATTCGTCTCTTCAAGACAAAAAATTTCACAGTATTTTAGATGCAAGATCATAAAAAATAATATGTTATACTTAATTTTCAACACAGAAATTATGTCACTGCTCTTTACAAAATGTGCATGATTTGGAGAGAAAACTAATTGTTTACATTGGGTTTATACTATTCTACTATGGATTTAGGAAATTAAACTGCAGAAAATATATTTAATTTCCCATGAATTTTTGAAATTTCCGTCACACCGAGTTCGTCAAATTTTACATGTTTTCCCGGTGTGTATCAACTCAGTATATTTCAGAAACTGCCCACACTTATAAAATACCCATTTTTCGATATCATTAAAATAATTTTAGCCTTCAATATTTTAACTGAAACTTCAACCAATTTACTCATCAGCATTTCACCAATGGCGAAATCTGAACCATGTTCACTGTAGCTCTTAAAGTCGCACTTGACGTCCTCTATAAATCAATGCTAACAGTGTATGTCACAAGAACTGAAATATTAATACGCAGAAACTCACAGGTATCAGCCATGAAATCTGCAAGGGAAAGCTGAATTCCATTGAGAAGCTTGCACAAACTGGGCCAAATCTGTAAGCGCGTGGTGAAAGCAGCATCCAGAAGAACATCAGGTTTCATGCGGATCCAATCTAGCGTCAGTTTGACTGAAACAATGCAATGATGTAAGAAAAACCTTTTTGTACTTAATAGTATGCCATTTTTTTTATCACCGCCTTTTACTACCTTTTCAGGTTATACTCAAATAATATGATCATTATTATTAATGTGATAGGAATTAGGAAGGAAGTGTTTTAAAGGTCATCTACCCACATTTTCGTGGGAGTATGAAAACCATTTTAAGAAACCTTAGTAGCTCGAGAAGGATTCCAATTTTGATCTCTCCGCCATCAGCAGGCCAGTCTAAGAGGGACGCCTTAAACCATTTGGACATTGAAGTGGGTTTTAGGTGCTATTTATTTTTATATACTTGTTATTTCAATAGTTCTAAAAAAATTTAAATCCAAAATATGAAGATTTTCTTAAAAAAATATTATTTCAAAATTTAAAGATTAAAAAAGTTAACAAAGTCCGAATTCTTTCTCTCTCAAATTTTGGAAGATCCTTAAAAGATTACCCCCCACCCTGATAGCAATAATATTGGCACTGCCAAATTGCTATAAATAAGTTGGTAGTGCTTACTGGCGGGCAGTGCGAAGTAGTCGATCAGGGGTCCCCCTCCTTGAGCGTGTACACTGGGAGCAAATAGGCACTCAAGGATCCAGCCAGCAAGTCCGTCACCAGACACTTGACCCTTTGTTCATCTGCAGAGAGTTGCTTATTGGTGAAAGTTGTCACCTGACTCTCGGACATGATGCAGCTGCCCGCGTGATGGAGCGCGTACAGGTTGATAGCGAGCATCTGTGCATTCAAACAACTCGTCAGTAAGACTCAGCTCGCCCAAAGAAACATCATACAAGTAGATGTGGAAGGAGATACTGCGATGTTTTATTGTATGATTGTTCATTATATTTTTTTTGATTTTGTTCTGATAAATAAAGTTACTATCACAAATTATAATTTAATTACTTCAGATTTTTCCCATATTAATATTTATTTGTATTGTACATAACAGCTGAAAATGGCAATGAATGAACATATATTGAATATTTTAGCTTTCAACATTTTTATTGGCAAACTTTTATAATTAATGTCAAAGCTGGAAATGTTTTCGAAGCGAATGTTTGTTTTGAATACAAGTTGAAGTTTTGAAACTTCACAGCACACAACCTATAATTATTTATATATTAAACTGTAATGATTTTGCAAAAAACAAAATATAAATTGTAGTCTAAAAAGTAAAAAAAAAAAAATTATTTGAACATTATCACTAGAATACAAATCTCAAGTATAATATTTATGGTGCTAAATAAACACAGTAAAAGAAGTAATATCGGTCACAATTAAAAATTACTCAATTCTTAATGTTGCCATTTTGTTTAAACACTATAACATTAATCTATAAGAATTGAAAAGTTAACAAGATGTCGAAATCATAAAATTAGTTGACACCTAGATTTAAGTTATCTAAAAAATAATACAGTACAAATCACCCTTGACGCATTACAACACAAAGGTTCATACCTGTACTAGTCTCCACGAGGATAGGCTCTCGGTGGCGACGTGAGCTGTGAGTGTCGCAGTTAGGAGCTTCACGTACTGGTCGGCCAAGTTGAGATCCGCTCCGATGTGTAGCAGCCCGTGCAGTTTCAGGAACACTGAGGTGTATTCAGACACTGAGAGCTTGGTGCGTCCTTCCACATTCAACCTTCAAAGACCACAAGACAAGAGCTAGGAAAACCCACCCTTGATGCACCTAACCAGGATTGGAACCTCAATCTCAATATTGGAAATCCAGTCTAACATGAAGTGACAAGTTAGAGAAGTTAGAGCAGTTAGATCTCGCAACCAGGATGTGGCTTCCCAAGATTTGGTTCACATGTTTGCTGAAACTTTGGGGCATAATCTGCTAGAGTGATGTAGATATTCACATGTTACCAAGAATGTATGTTGACCCATCATTCTTTTTAACGTCACATTTTACTATCCATTAGAGTTATACCCTTATTACTCTAATGGGTTAGGAATTGTGGAAGGTTGAATTTAGCAAAAGTGTACCAACATTTGTGTGTAAAGAGAGAGAAAGCGAGGAAAACAATTTTTTTTTAAACTCAGTACATCCGACCAGGGTCAAACCATGATCTCCCAGTCATCGGTAGTCTAGTTTATTGTGAGCATAGCACCTTAGACCATGCAGCCACCAAAGCGTTATTATCTGGTATAGAAGATTTGTTTTTGTATCTCATGCTTTATTAATTTATTTCCATTTTTTTACATCCATTATTGTTTCCAGCCTGTGGCCTAGTTCAGTTTTTTATTCAAGCCATATATTTTCTACTATCGGCTTGCTAGGCCTGTCGTAGCTTCATACGCCTTATAATCTAACTTAAGACTAGGACAGGCACAACATCCAGTCCCCAGCAGTTAATTCATCACTGTGAAAGGGAGCTTGAATCAAACTCAAATTTTCAGAGTATTCACACACTCCTAATTCTTATTATGTGACCTTTGAAACTGTCCAGCAGGTGTCCTGAATACAACAATCTTGAATAATAATTGTTTAGGCTACCCCTCAAGGGGTACTCACTGCTCCTCCATGCTTTTGTTGAGGGTTTTGGTCAGGTTGGTAGCGGCGGCCGGGAAAAAGTGACGGACAGCGACACTGCGTGCATAGTGGAACACGGTGCTGAGTCTGTCCCCTCGACTGGCCTCCAGAAGGGCCAGTTGGTTGTAGGGCTGGCCACTGTGGGGAGATAGCTGCACGGCATGCCTGGAACACACAGGCGGTAGGATGAGCAGCGGACACCAAGGTCTCAAGTTTAGCACAAGGGCTTTGAATTACTTGATCTAAAGCTCAGGAATGAAGAGTTTTTTATGCACTCCCACATATTACTACCTGTTTGGAGTAAACAGCATATTTACACTCCTTGAGTTGGGAAGAGGAAGGTAGAATTTAAAGGAAATGCACCGACATTTACATGGGAAGCCATAAAGGAAAAACCACCCTCGGTACCCATGAAATTCAATCCCCAATCTCCAAGTCTAGAGCAAACCGGTCTATTGCGAGATTGATGCCCTGGACCAAGCGAGCGATAACTGAAGTGGTTCACAGAGAGAGGAAATGCACCCAGATTAGTGTGAAGAGAAAATGGGTAGTCCAACTATAAGTCAGGTGGCTAAGATGTGAAATGCAAGTCTAAAACTGCGGGTACGATTGGTCTAGATACAGTTTAATAAGCAAAACATCAGCTATTGATTTCGACAAATCTCCCTCGATTAAAGTGGAAATGATTCTAATATATTTTAACGAATATTACCAATACAATATATTAAGATACTATGCATTGTTTCCTTCATTAAAGAAAAAAAATTGAGAGTGAATTCATTGTTTTGTTGTATTGTAAACAGCCCCTTATGTTGTTGCATTGTGAACAGCCCCTAATTTTTTTGCACGATAAGCAAACTCTTATTTTATCAAAGGGTATCAGTGCTTTAGTTTAATTATGGGCCATTTCAGAAATAATATCGATGATTATGTCCACTTAAAACATTAATTTTTACTTTCTACTGACATGAGCAAAAATGTTTTTAAAACCTGCTTCGGTGGTGACATGGTCTAACATGCTACTCTCGCAATAGACAAGAATGCCGAAGACAGGAAGATCATGGTTCAATCTCGGTCGGATGTACCGAGATTGATTGCTCCTAAATGTTCCCCACTCTGGTGTTGAATAGATCCTGGTAGTCCAGTCCACTCTTTTACTGGAGGGAAGGTGAAACACTTCTTTAGGAAAACAAGCCGTTGATAACTGAACAACCGGTCAAGTTATCTCCCTCGCACCTGTAGAAGGCCTCAGCCTGCTTGCTCTGGTTGCGGTACCGGGCAATGTCCCCCAGGTGCACCAGGCAGTGTTGACAGATGTAGTAGCAGGAGCTCTTGTGCGGCTGGGAGAAGTTCTCCGAGGTCCGGCACAGCTTGCTGTTGCCGTAGATAGAACCCTTTCTGTGGGCGGAAGGATATGTCAGGGGTGACAACCAGACAAGAGCATAAATACACAATGGGCTACCATCTACGAGTCTGAATACTTTAGAACGTTTTAAATGTATAAATAGAAGTGACACAGTAATAATAAGATTGTAAATTATTATAAGAATTGGTGAATTGAGTTAAATATTAATTAACCAAACACAGGACTATTATATTAGCAGTACATAATACAAACAAACCTTCTGTGTTTGGTATGAAAATCTAAAAAAAAAAAAAAAAAAAGTACTTTATTTAATAGGCCATTATTTTTATTTACTATTTTATAGAGATGCGCGAGAACCATTTTTTCAATTCAAGACGATCTCAAGCAAGGGAATATAAAACAGTATTAAGACACGAGAACAATACAAGAAAACTTCCTTTAAAAATACAAAAATGTAAGTTATGTTTATTAAAGTAAATATATAGTTTATAGAGTTTCTTTTTGACATGTGAGCTGGTGCTTGCTTTAGGTTGTCTTATAGTTCATTCAAACACTTGAGATATAACTCATACAAATTTTAAATGCAATTAATAAAATAGTGATAGGTAGTTACAATGAACACCGTTTATAATTAAATTTTGTAGTGTAACAGCTTATATTGTCAAAGTTTGATAATGAAAAACAGTAATTATAACCAAAACATTTCTTAATAAAGGCTGTTTTTTGGGGAAAATGCGGCCTATTTTTGAGTTATTACGGTATAAATGGAAATAATAAATTCCCGGTTTGGTATTTTAATTTCTTAGGCCCATTATTTGCTTTCTTTTTGATTTCTCGAATTTTCAAATCTCCATATCCTTACTATTTTATTTGAGATTGACTAAATTTAAAAAATAAATTAATTTTATATGTATGAAAGAAAAGCTTATAAAACTTCACACTTCACTTACTAAGGGATACTAGAATTGTTAAGATAAAACCCTAAAAGACGCAAACGCTCTTTTAAAGAGAAAGACAATCCCATTGCTAAGAACCTCACTCTACTAACGGAACATAAAAAAGCTGCCTTTGGCACTGAAAGCTTTTATTCAAAGGTGTGGTTTTTAGTGTTTTATCTAAGGGTAGGCAGGATTCCCATGGGGAAAGGGTATTTCCCATTCCTGACCTGATTGTCGAGACACAGATGCTATAATTTCGACAAGTGTTCTTTCATTCCTGAATAGAGAAAACATTGGGTACCTAATTCAACACATTTTTATGTTTGCTATTATTATTTAATAGGTATTTATTTAAGTTATTTTGGTTAGTTGATTTATTTTATATCTCACCTTGGTATTAATTTAAATAATTAAATATTGCACAGTGTTTTAAGGTAGTATTAGAAATAATTAATTATACATTTTTAATTCCCGTTCTTGTCTAGAAGTAAGGGATTCTAAAATTCTTGTTCCTGATCTCGTCTCGACTAGAAAGTCTCATTCCTGTTTTTGTCTCAAACAAAAATACTCCTCTTGCACTCTAAACAATTTCTACTCCATAATACTTCTAATTTAAACCATTATATAATATTTAGTGTTTAAAGTTATGTAATTAAGCACAATACATACTGTATATTAAAACTTCATTTTAGCTTCATAAATATTTCATACGCCCGATTTGACTTTGCTTCTAATCAAAAAAAGTTAAATCATTACACTCCTATTTATTTTAATCATTTAAATTATTTACATACAAAACGAACCAAACACTAGACTACATTTTTACAGTGACTGTATTGCATTGTAGCAGTTGTGTCCCTACCTTCTGAACGGGAGGTCCAGGTCAAACGCGGTACACATCTCCTGAAGGAGGGTCAGGTAGAAGCCACTGGCCGCCTCCAGACACCAGGACAACATGGCTTGGGACTCGGTGCGCTTCGGGTTCTGCAACAACGACTACACCTCTTACTAATTACACAACAGTTTTATAAGACTGATTTTCTCAAAGCCCCTTAGCATGGTCAGGATATTTAGGGTGTCCACTGTCTAGCCAAACTGTATTTTAAAATACTCAGACTTTTCCAGATTTTCCAGAGCCCATATGTTCTTTGAGCCACTGGCTGATTCGAGATTTAGAGTTGGGTTGAATCCACTATTTTACGAATCAGAATCACCAACTTATCTTAAAATCCTGAATCTCTAATCCAAATCTGAATCTTGAAAAAATGTATGAACATAAAAGAGATAATAAATATATATTAGAATAGTATAAAATATAGATAGTAGCTAAATGATAACATTCTTTCTTATAATCCATTCATTTTAACATTCATACATTCAGTTAAGTGTTAAATTACTGGTCTGGGGTCTGGTTGTTAAGCTTATCATATAATTAAAACTGGTTTTCAACCAACAATAAACAGCATTAGAGTTCTAAAACAAATTTCATTTGAAACTTTGAAATAAATTTTGTTTTTATGATTTGAATCTCGAACTTGAAATTTCCTCAAATCCTTGAATCTTGCCCTTAAGGATTTGAGGGTCTTATTCATAGTTTTTTTTTTAAATTTGATAAATCAAAACTACCATGATTCCCCATGAAATTACTATTCAAATCAATGTTAAAATATTAGATTTATTCTAATTTTAGAAGAAAATATTTGGATAGTTCAGGTCTACACATTGTTAATTTTTAAGAGTTCTTTTAATTATTCAAACCTAACCTAGCTATCTTCAACCAATCAAGAATGTCGAATAGAGTTAAGAATTAGTGCCCCACAGTAAAAGAGAGAACAGGGAGTTCTGCATCGGCTGCGAGTGGGTTTCCTAGAATAGATGATGTGTTAACTTAGCCTTCATCCCTTCTGTACGGCAACATAAACACGTGACGGCGATCATGGACCTGAGAAGAGTCACTGGATTAAAACCAGGCGGAAAATACAACAGTTTTAACACAATCAGTGAATATAAAAATTTTGTTTATCGCTTCAAGATAAGCGAACTACAACAAACTTATAAAAGCAAAAACTGATTTATGTATGCAATTTTTCGTATGTTAATTTTTTCCAAGTTTTTATATTTTGAGTTTAAATTTTTCTTGTTTTTTCATGCAGGTCCATGTATATATTGTGAATGTGTGCCCCCCCCCCCCTTTTTTTTCTCTCTCTTGCACGTTTTCCCTCTCTCACGCACTTCTCCCAGTGAAAATTTTGCTCAAAAATTAAAACAATATAAATCAACTTTCATCCTCAATAAAATCTCAAAACCCCAAAACAATCAGTCTGTCGCAAATATCGAGGTGTTCCGGACACCTTCTAAGAACCTCCCCCCCCCCCCCAAACGGTGACTATTTAAAAAAAAAATTGGTTTTGAACACTCTAAGCATGTATAAGCAACTGTGCAAAAAAAAAATGTACAGCTACCACCTCTTGTTGAAATGACCCAAATAAATCATAATTATAAAAAACAAACATTATGGGGGCAACAACAATTATGTTTATTGTTAAGTGAGTGTATGCAATTAATGTCTGAAAGATAAATGAATATATTTTCATTTGCCAGATCCAAATAGAAGTTAATTCCTTGCAAACGCCAGACAAATCTCAAACAAGAAGGTCAAAAACTTTTAATATAGTTTAATCTCCCTTTTAGAGTGCAAAATTGAGTGATTTTATTTAGTGTGGTTGGTATTACTGCCACAATGAGATGAGATGAAAGGGTATTAGAGTCAAGCTCAGTTTTTTTTAGCAAAAAACAGCATTTTACTAAAAACATTAGATAAAAAGAAAAAAAAGGGTCTAGTAAGTTTTCGCGATGCTCATGACAGATATTCAAGAATTAAATTCAGATTACTTTGTAAAGCAAAATACACTAAATAAATGTAGATAATATACCAATATTGTATCTAACCAATTCACATATTTACTAATTACACTATTGTCTAAGGGATGAGGAAGGTTGAATTTAGAGAACGTGTAAACTTACCCAAATTTGCATGGAGGTAGAATGGAAAAATATTTAGGGAAAAGCACCTTCAGTACATAAGAAAGGGATTTGAGCCTTAATCTCCTTGTCATCGGCATTCTGGTCTATTGCAAGCGTGACACCTTAGACCATGCAGCCACTGAGCTATTTTAAGAACATGGGTTTGGACAGGTCACTATCGCCAGAATGTGTTTAGAAATATTAAAGATAGGTGGTGGGGGCGGGGTTGAGGGGGCTGATGACCTAACCCTTGTTAAGCTGACCAGAATATGAATAGTGGTTTCTGGGTCAGAAGAGAACATATTCTGCCATTAGCTAAACAGTGTTGATTAGATTTTATTACTGTTCCCATCACTTCTCCAAAATGTGTCCAAATTTCAAAATAAGATAAGGACTGTTGCAGTTATATACAATGAAAAGCAAAACAACTTTCCAGATGTTATCTAAAAAATATTGTGTTTAACTTTCCTTATCTCTGTTATCACATTTTCAATAACAAATCGTGTGTTCCTTTAACGGTGCTGATAAAAGACAACAAAACCAAATTACAGACTTAATCCTCTGTGATGTTTAAGATGCATTTTCACTACTAATGGAGCTTGGACTGCTTTTAATATCAATGGTATACTTTGGTGTGCGGGCTATAGGTGATCTGGGAAAAAGGACAAGTAGAATTGTAATTTTAAGGAAAAACACCAATCTTTTTCAGGAGAGAAATTGAAACACCACATCTTAGCCCGTTATCCAGTTTGTGCCTTGAGCCTTACTAACCGTATGGGCTATTATAAACAATCATGGCGTCTACTCAAACTGAACCATAAAACTCACGACTCTCTCACTTATACCCTGATCAGTTCTTAAAATTACCAAATTCATGACTTATTCACGTTTTTTACCGACCACTTCAAATTTCCTGCTGATTCCAGTTTTTCCTGATTCTCCCAGATAGTAGACACCCTGACAATATTAGGGCAAGGATTAGGAAGCATGGAGTGAGAGTGGGAAACAATTTTTTTTTAACTCAGCTTATCAAACTAGGATTTGAAAAAAGATCTTCCGCTCATTGGCAGTTCATTCTATTTATTGTGAGGTAACGCTGGCTTAGAACACGTGCAGTCTATTTATTGTGAGGTGACGCTGGCTTAGAACACGTGCAGTCTATTTATTGTGAGGTAACACTGGCTTAGAACATGTGCAGTCTATTTATTGCGAGGTGACGCTGGCTTAGAACACGTGCAGTCTATTTATTGTGAGGTGACGCTAGCTTAGAACACGTGCAGTCCATTTATTGTGAGGTGACGCTAGCTTAGAACACGTGCAGTCCATTTATTGGGAGGTAACGCTAGCTTAGAACACGTGCAGTCTATTTATTGTGAGGTAACGCTGGCTTAGAACATGTGCAGTCTATTTATTGCGAGGTGACGCTGGCTTAGAACACGTGCAGTCTATTTATTGTGAGGTAACGCTAGCTTAGAACACGTGCAGTCTATTTATTGTGAGGTAACGCTGGCTTAGAACATGTGCAGTCTATTTATTACGAGGTAATGCTAGCTTAGAACACATGCAGTCTATTTATTGCGAGGTGACGATAGCTTAGAACACATGCAGTCTATTTATTATGAGGTTACGCTAGCTTAGAACACGTGAAGTCTATTTATTACGAGGTAACGCTAGCTTAGAACACTTGCAGTCTATTTATTGTGAGGTAACGCTAGATTAGAACACGTGCAGTCTATTTATTGTGAGGTAACGCTAGATTAGAACACGTGCAGTCTATTTATTGTGAGGTAACACTGGCTTAGAACATGTGCAGTCTATTTATTGCGAGGTGACGCTGGCTTAGAACACGTGCAGTCTATTTATTGTGAGGTGACGCTAGCTTAGAACACGTGCAGTCCATTTATTGTGAGGTGACGCTAGCTTAGAACACGTGCAGTCCATTTATTGGGAGGTAACGCTAGCTTAGAACACGTGCAGTCTATTTATTGTGAGGTAACGCTGGCTTAGAACATGTGCAGTCTATTTATTGCGAGGTGACGCTGGCTTAGAACACGTGCAGTCTATTTATTGTGAGGTAACGCTAGCTTAGAACACGTGCAGTCTATTTATTGTGAGGTAACGCTGGCTTAGAACACGTGCAGTCTATTTATTACGAGGTAATGCTAGCTTAGAACACATGCAGTCTATTTATTGCGAGGTGACGATAGCTTAGAACACATGCAGTCTATTTATTATGAGGTTACGCTAGCTTAGAACACGTGAAGTCTATTTATTACGAGGTAACGCTAGCTTAGAACACTTGCAGTCTATTTATTGTGAGGTAACGCTAGATTAGAACACGTGCAGTCTATTTATTGTGAGGTAACGCTAGATTAGAACACGTGCAGTCTATTTATTGTGAGGTAATGCTAGCTTTGAACATGTGCAGTCTATTTATTGTGAGGTGACGCTGGCTTAGAACACGTGCAGTCTATTTATTGCGAGGTGACGCTAGCTTAGAACACGTGCAGTCTATTTATTGTGAGGTGACGCTAGCTTAGAACATGTTCAGTCTATTTATTGCGTGGTGACGCTAGCTTAGAACACGTGCAGTCTATTTATTGTGAGGTGACGCTAGCTTAGAACATGTGCAGTCTATTTATTGTGAGGTAACGCTGGCTTAGAACATGTGCAGTCTATTTATTTTGAGGTAACGCTGGCTTAGAACACGTGCAGTCTATTTATTGTGAGGTAACGCTGGCTTAGAACACGTGCAGTCTATTTATTGCGAGGTGACGCTAGCTTAGAACATGTTCAGTCTATTTATTGCGAGGTGACGCTAGCTTAGAACATGTTGTCTATTTATTGCGATGGTGACGCTAGCTTAGAACACATGCAGTCTATTTATTGTGAGGTGACGATGGCTTAGAACACACGCAGTCTATTTATTGCGAGGTGACGCTAGCTTAGAACACATGCAGTCTATTTATTGTGAGGTGACACTGGCTTAGAACACATGAGCACCAAAGCCGTTCACATTTCTTTGTTTTGGATCATAAACCCATTATCTTCTAGATTTAGTAAAGATTATATAATTGAATTTAGCTTTTTGATGGACAAGTATTCCAAGAAAGGATGATATTATATCGATTGGTAACCTTAGGAATGAAAGCTGTCATTTGTTGAATCAAAGGAATAACTTAGGATGGCATAGGTTTCCAGCTAATTACTAATCCATAAATTCAGGGGGGGGGGGGGGGGGGGGGTAATCTACTATCACTCACATTGAGGGGAAGACAGGGTGTATCCATTCTTCTCAAACACGACTTACTCCCTATTTTCACAAGCAAAACACGGTGTATTTTGTTTCCTTTTTTGTATATTCTAGCAGTTGTGTATGAATCTCTAAAATTATTTAGTAATTGTATTGTATAAAATTTGAGCACATATTTAAAAAACAAATATTTTCCCAGTTCTAAGCACATATAAAAATGTGTGTCCCAGTTATTAGCTGAGCACACTAGGGTGAACCAACCTTCTTGTCTTTGGCCAGAGTCTGCAGTGCTCCGATGTAGTTCTTAAATCCGTGGTTCCATAGCTCCTGCTCCACTTTCCTGTCCAACGCATATTCCAAGTCAAGAATCAGAACTTGCTGATAGATGCCCTGCAGCAGCACACAAAAGCCACTATTAATAGTCGATGGTTTCACAAGCGACCAAAGCATATTTGAGACAGTGACTAGTTCACCCATGGTCACAATAGGTACAGTACCAACCAAACCCCACCATTAGTCCCATACTATAGCAGTTACTTTTATTTAGGTCCTAGTGAATTCATAAAACCAATACTGTTACAACAAACCTTTTACCATTGCTAACATGTGTAACTTTGAGGGGTACATCTTATTGATAATGTTTAAAAAGTTATGAACCGACAGTTAATTTATTTCCCTTTCATCTGGGGGATTCACTAGGCTGACTAAACAGAGTCACAGGTCTAACCGACAGGAAGGAGGAACAAATAAGTTATGAGTATCTTCTTTACAGTTTGAATTCAGCTCCCAGTGCTGCGAATTCAAACAAGATGAAGAAGGGTATGACGTGTTCCAAACCGAGATGATAGGGGGAGTTTGGGTCGAGTAAAATGGTCATTCTTGTTTAAAATGTAGCCAGACTCAGATGCAAAATGTAGATGTTCCATTTTAAAATCTAGGGCATGTCTATTTCAAATAAATTATCAGTCGGTGTCCAATTTAGTAGGTTTCTGTTCTTGTGTGATGTAATCAGATAATTAGAAGTACTACAGCTGTTATATAAGGTATAATATTAATAACCAAATAAAATAAATTCAGTTTAATGAGGTTAATGTGTTAGGGATGAGGAAGGTTGAATTTAGAGAAAATCTACCTACATTTTTGTGGAACCAGAGAAGAAAACAATTTAGGAAAAACCATCCTCAATACAACCGGCCGGGTTTCAAACCCTGACCATCCCGTCATCAGCAGTCCAGTCTATTGTGAGTGACACATTAGACCACTTAACCACCAATGCTGTTTTTATTTGTTATTTATACGGTAGGCCTTCACAATAATATTTTTGGCTTAGCTACTGACAGGAGAGAGTTTTTAGAACTTAACATTTTTGAAAGGAATATTATATTTACAGGAACTGCACCAATTATTGTGTAAATAATGGAAAACCGAGAGTGCGGAAAAACTATCCACAGTGCAACTGATCAGAAATTAATCTCGACCTTTCAGGTTAGAGGGAAATGGGTGCCGGCCACTTGCCGGAAAATAAGGCTGTATCCGAATAGTCTACTTACGCAGCGTCACCTTGACTCGTGCCCTTAATAATTACAATGACAATCAATGAGTATAATCTGTCCGAATAGTCACGAAGGTTGGCTATACACCCTGTTCGAGGTCTTGGTCACCATGGATATGAAGAGCAGCCATGCGCTGTTCTCGCGGTGTCAATTGCAGTGTTTGACTGGCAATTATTTTAGTATTATTGTTTCGTCTGCTAGAGAGCAGACTTACGTTTTCCGCCATTTTAATTAGGATGGTGTTTGCATTTTTTCTAAGCTCTTCGATTGAAAGCAGCACTGTGGGCCCAAGGTGTTGCTTGTTAACGTTCAAGTTTGATGCAATCTTCACTATGAACAGCGTGAGAAGTATAAAATTATCAAGACTTCATCAAGTCTAAATCTCAAGGGTTCGACGGTGGAGCCCTGGACTATTCGGATACAGCCTAAGAACTCAAACCATAGTTCGTTTTGGGCTCACCTGAAGTTGTTTCTGACACAACCATGCCTCGCCATCATTAAGAATGTCCTTGGAGTTTTGAACTTTTTCTTTTAACTTTTCTGCCTTCCTAAAATAAACATAATAAACGTCTCTTAAATATAGCTTTGATAGACCTAGGTATAGAACTATTATTAAGTTCAAAGTTAAACAGAGGCTTGAATTTATAACAATTTTACAAATTACTAAGCTTGTGCAAAACTTTGAAATTTCATATTTGAATCTTGTTAGGATTCATATTTGATTTGAAACTATAAATATTAATATTTTATAGATTTGTAAAAGATTTAAAATTCAAATAAATAAGATAAACCTACCAAAATGATTCGATAAAATTAAAAATTTGAATCTAAAAGTCAATTAATTTGACTTCATATAAAGTTTGTAAATGAATTTGATTCTAATCATTTTCATTTCAAAATACTTGATTCAGACACTATTAGAGTTGGTAGGAATATATTTGAATTTAATTTGAAAATCTTGAATTTGTACTAGCTTACAAATAGGTACTACCTACTTTAACCAATAACATAATGATTTTTATGTGTCATCAATTCGAGGGGGGGGGGGGGGTCGGAGGGTATTTAATGTGCACTTGATGAATCGAATAATTATATCAGTACACAACTTATAAGCTAAGGTCTAGTTCAAGAACAAGCGCACATCCAGTCCTCTAGCCAATCATTTATCACTGTGAAAGGAGAATCATTAGTTTAATCATGGATACATTTTTCAGCTATGTCAGGAATCAAATCTGCATGCTCGCGTATTTTCCAAATGAGTTAAGGTGTCAGACATTATCAATCCATATGCCAAAATTAAATTGTCTGAATAGTTAAAAAAAAAACACATAATCTCACTTCTCTGCCAGCCTATCCACATACATTAATGAGATAGGCACAAGGAAGGTAAGATTTAGAGGAAATGTACCTGCATGTGTGTGGTGGTAGAGTGGGGAATCATTTAGGAGCAAACCCCTTCAGAGAATTGAGCTCTGACCTCCACATCAATGGTGAACCAGATAAGACCAGGTTGATGTGTTATCCCATGTGCCTAATGATGCGGACATCTTATGTTAGTCGGGACGAAAACGCTACTACTTACTTTAGAGCCTGAACTGCGGCTTTCAATCCCATTATCTTCCTCAACCACACTTTACAAACTTATACCTGCAAGAAAAGATAAACTCAGAGTAGTGATACATTGATCGTGTCAACACAGTGATAGTGATATACACATTCATCACTGTCGCTATAAATTACAAGCACCCTTTATTCAGCCATAGTACTGTGGGGAGCAACATAAGGGTTCGAACGATATGTTGAAAAGAGTGGTGATGAAATTAGGTTAAGTTGGTTTACACTTCGTTTAGAGTGGTTGTTTTGTTTTAATCCACATGTACAGCATAGTAGTTATAAGATAGATTATGTTGCTTATTCAGGGTGTCCAACCAAACCATATTTTAAAATTCCGACTTTTCCAGGTTTTCGAAAGCCAATTCAAAACTTTTCCAGTCACTATAATATAAACATGATTGTATTAAAATCGCAACTTAGTGTAGTATTTTTAGACAGATATACACATCTTGAAATTGTAACACTCTATGAAGGGGTTAAATGATGTCAGCCTAAAGTAAAGGGCTATTGGGTCGTGCGATCTAAGCTAGAATTCAGTTAGATTATATCTATACATTAAAAGATCGCCTTACACGGGCTAGTGAACTAATGATTTAGCTTTGGTTAAAGACATGAAATAGAAGGGTGGAAAGTTAAGATGAAAATCCTGTGTTAGACTTTTAGAATCGAGATTAGTACACTCAACATAGACAACTGTACTAAAAGAAATTTGCAGTGAGTATTAACTGGAAAAAAAAATGTTATTTTGATAGTTGGTTATTGTAAATGAAAGTAGCTTAGGCCTATTATTTTAGAATATATATATATATATATATATGAAAATTCCAGAAATTTGATCAAATTCCTTATTTTTCCCTGTTTTCCAGGATACATGTTATTGTATAGCATCAAAATAGCAAGGCTCTATCTATCCAGAGGTCCTGTGTGGATCATCAGATGTAATTTTTTTAAATAAAGTATCTTTATTTTCATCTATCTAATATTTAGGTTTATAATTTTTAGAAGTATGCCCTTCTCTAGTCTGTTTGCAGTCCACAGTCATTAAAAAAATTAATCTATTAAACTAACCGACCTGTGGTTTAGTGGTCAGTGCACCTAGCTACAAACCTAGGGGTCACGGGTTAAAATCCTGGCTGGTACCGTGGGTATTTTCCTGAAAGGAGAATCACCCGCAACGGTCACCAGGGTTTGGTTAGTCAGGCTTAGGTTGGATTTGAAAGTGTTTCTACAAGTTCCACACCCTCATACTCACTATATCACCCTCATACTCACTATCACCCTCATACTCACTATATCACCCTCATACTCACTATCCCCCTCATACTCACTATATCACCCTCATATTCACTATCCCCCTCATACTCACTATATCACCCTCATACTCACTATCACCCTCATACTCACTATCACCCTCATACTCACTATCACCCTCATACTCACTATCCCCCTCATACTCACTATCACCCTCATACTCACTATATCACCCTCATACTCACTATATCACCCTCATACTCACTATCCCCCTCATACTCACTATATCACCCTCATACTCACTATCCCCCTCATACTCACTATCCCCCTCATACTTACTATCACCCTCATACTCACTATCACCCTCGTACTCACTATCCCCCTCATACTCACTATCCCCCTCATACTCACTATCACCCTCATACTCACTATATCACCCTCATACTCACTATCACCCTCATACTCACTATCACCCTCATACTCACTATCCCCCTCATACTCACTATATCACCCTCATACTCACTATCACCCTCATACTCACTATCACCCTCATACTCACTATCACCCTCATACTCACTATATCACCCTCATACTCACTATCACCCTCATCTCGTCATGACACGGAAAGGATGTTTTATTAGTGAATTTAGGCATCCTTTGGGCAATGGTATATTATTACTGGCTAATCTTTTTACTATTGGACTACGAGTGATGTAGTCCAGGCACACATTATTTTTATTATTATTATCCATCAAACTATTTATGTATGTGTTGCGACAGGCAGATAGTATAAGTAGGATGAATGACCAAAA
This sequence comes from Timema cristinae, assembly GCA_039000515.1. NCBI lineage: Eukaryota > Metazoa > Arthropoda > Insecta > Phasmatodea > Timematidae > Timema > Timema cristinae. Next base: position 11,131,888 of record JBCFYV010011172.1, on the reverse strand, counting down.
GTGGCTTAACTAGGGTGGGGCGCAAATTCACCAAGTCTTACCAATATTAGCAACAATATATTATTATTATTATTAGCACCTCGTCTTACTACCCGTTCGGGTTATACGCACTTACGCTAATGTGTAGTGGTAGGGTGATTGTAAGATGAAATGGAGGACCTACAGTTTAACGTGGAATCCGAACCACGGTGGAGGCCTGGCATTCCCCACATTCACAAGATGTCTTGTCAGAGGTGAAGGAAGGGTTTGGTAATCAGATAAATCTGTGCCGTGACCGAGGATTGAACCCTGGCCGCCAGCACAGAAGTCTGACACCTTACCCCTAGACCACCAGGTCACCAGCAACAATATAAGTTTCTTTATTTTTCTACACAGCACAAGGGTAGCCTATTTTGTTTTTATTGTTTTGTAACTGGTGTTAAGACAGGTAACCAGTATGAGTACAAAATATAAGAATTCAGTCAAATTTTAAAGAAAAGTTTTCAAGGGATGACATTTTTTATCTGCCATGGGCCCTGTCAACCCGAACGACCCTAGTTACGGCTCTGATGACCAGTAAATTCCCTTGCAAGGTTTTCTTACCTTTAGCATACAAAGGAGAAATAAGACTACAGGTCTTTCCATTTCCAAATTATATTTTAATCAAACAAAGTTTTTTTTAATGTAACCTATACATTAAATAATAATAAACTAAAACTAGCCTTACTAAAAAATGGTCCAACATCAACCCTATGCCGGGTTTCCAAGACAAGACACAATCTAACAACGCAATGGCCTGGATGTGTCTCACACATCACACCTGCATGAGAGAAATCTTTCAAAGGGTGTCTCGTTTTGAATTAACCAAAGTTTTTATGATTTTGGACAAATAAAACCTAACTTGACTTAACCAACTTAGGGTAGTTGCAGGGGAAACAAAAAATATGAAATTGCTAAGATTATCCATCCAGTGGTTTCACGGCATCAACACAAAGGTACAAAATAGACAGAAATTTAACTCTGTTGGGCGCAAATACAAGGAAACAAGTTAAAAACAAATTACTACGGTATATATTAAAGTGTCAAAGATGGCACCTCATTGATTGAAAAAGAAACCTTATCATGACTATGAATATTCTAATAGATATGTTGAATTTAGGCCAATCAATATATGTTAACTAATGATCAAACATAAAAAATCATTATAAATCAGAAGAGTTAGGCCTATAGGCCTAACACAATTTTTTATGACCAAGGTCAAAAATATGGAGTTGATGTAGATTGTAGATAGTTAGATTCAAGTTTTGAAATATTTTTTAAAAAGGCTATATACCCATATTTTGTTTGGTTAGTGTGTTATGTCTGGTTTTATTATGAGAGAAGGCCCCAATAATGGTGAGAGGATAGAAAAGAAAATATGGACTTCAAAATAACAAAGAGATGCCTTAGAGGTATTAGAGAGTTTAGAACCCTTACACTAGTAAAGAACTTGGGCAACAGAATTTTACATTGAATGAAATCGAATAATTATGAAACTCATTTAAGCTATAACCAAGTTGACATTGATAAACGATATTAAAACTTCAATTCTAGAGTAGAGTTTATAGAAAGTATATGAAAGATTAGATTACACAAAGCAGACCAGATGTTTGAAGAGCATTCTAAGTTGGTATAAAATAAGAGTTAAAAATTTAACAATGGTCAAAAGTTGAACCTTAAAATTAACTTCTATAGCACATGATCTGGGAATAAAAACATTAAAAAATGTGTTAATTTAATGTTACATCCCAAGATTGAAAGTATATTAAGAGGCAATCCACAAAAATTAGTCCTACCATTACCCTCATATTCTTTTGATGGGTTAGAATATTACTTTCTAGTACATTTATTTATTCAAACACCATGTTGTGATAGTTTAAAATTAAATTTAGTATTGCAAAGGCCTTTAAGCTGCATAGTAAATATTTATCTAAACAATTAAGTTAGTATTTGACAAGCCCTTAAGGTCATGTCTGTGGTAATAATCCTTGTCATAAAACTATTATGACATTTCTGTTAAGTTATAATGAGTTGGAAAAACAGATGTCATAATATAATATAATCACTCAACACACAAATGATCATGAAAGTGGTGTAAAACGTAAAAATCAACTTACTGTCACATAGTAAAAACAAATTCTCGATTTTCTGCCATTTAATAGTTAAACAGTCTTCTAAACATATGATACTTCCGGTCTCTATGAAAATTTTAAGCTTCAAATAAAACGTTCTAGTGATAAAATTTTGTCCGTATATCAGTGATATAAATATTTCTGGTGTGCTCACAGAGACCGTGAATTATGTTCACAATAAAACATCAAATTTAGAGAAATGTAAATAAAAATTAACGGAATAAATTGTGAGCAAATAAAAATTGGAGTAGGTAAAATACTTTAATGTGTTAAATACTTTAAACATCCAAGAAATTCTAAATGTAAGTTAAGTTTTTGTGTGAGTAGGTGTAAAACCATTATTTGCCTCAGGGGCAAGAGAGTTGCATTTTCTTTAAAAGGTTTCACTTAGCCAAATTGGTCCAAGTCAACATAAGATTGGTTTTATTAAAAAAGTTTTCCTGTAATTTTTGAGGAAGATTTAATCTAAAGGAAAGTTAACAAGAATAGTAACGATTTATGTTTGCGTATTTTACCATTAATTGCCATATAAAAAAATGTGTAAGCACCAGGACACCAGGAAGTATCCCAGTGGTTTAGTTTTGTTTGAGCCTCTGCAACTACTTTGGACTAAAAAATAAAGTTATCCATTCAACTTTATATTATTGTATCTAATCATTTTTAATCAAAAGTTCCAGGAGTGGGTCTAAGGGTGCCTAGAATACATAATATGTGAAAATTTAAGACGGCATTAAATATAAAACCATCCTTTTTGTTGTATCTCGGTGTTGTTTATAAACAATTTCTTAAGACAAACTTAAAAGCATTTTTTTTAGTGATTACTGACTGTCACTATCTTTGTAATCAACACAAAAGCAATAGAAGGATCATTTTATAAAAGTAAATACATCAAAAATAAACTTTTAGCTCTTGTATTACAAATCAGTATAAAGTAGAACTTGATGTTTTAGTTGGACTGAATAACGAAGTAAAATTCGACAATATGGCAGAAATATTTAAGCGGTATTTTTAAACTTATGTTTTGCTGGTATTGATAAAAGTCTTTTAAAGGCCGTAATATATGCAGTCCCGGACCGTTTGGAACCTGCCTGTCCACCCCTAGCACCGTGCATTGGTAATTATACTACTACGCTGGTAACAGCCCTGGTGGAAAAGTACAGGACAATACCATAGTAAACCAAGGAAAACCATAGTTGGTTTTGTATGGTTCTTTAAGGTCCAAGGCAAACCAAGGAAATCCAGACCATTACTCATGTGTGGACTGCTACGGATTTGTCAGGTTCTCCCATGGACAGAGAATACCAATGGGAACCAGACATTGTCTGGAACAGTCGGGGTCTGTGGTTTTAAATGGTTTTCTTTGGGAAGTGGAAAACAAATGCAAACCAGATTTTGTCTGGAACACTTTGGGTCTGTGGTTTGACCTGTTTCTTGATGGTATGATCCAAACCATTGCAATCCAGACTTGGTCTAGAACACTCTCGATCTATGGTTTGGTCTGGGTTTATTTGAGACAGAACAAATCAGTGCAAACCAGACTTTGTCTGGAACACTCTAGATCTATGGTTGGATCTGGGTTTCTTTGAGACAAAACAAACCAGTTCAAACCAGACTTTATCTGGAACACTCTTGATCTGGGGGTTAGTCCGGGTTTCTTTGGAACAGAAGAAACCAATGCAAACCAGACTTTGTCTGGAACACTTTGGGTCTGTGGTTTGACCTGTTTCTTGATTGTATGAGCCAAACCATTGCAATCCAGACTTGGTCTGGAACGCTCCATGTCTATGGTTATATCTGGTTTTCCTTGGGACAAAACAAACCAGTGCAAACCAGACTTTGTCTGGAACACTCTCAATCTCCGGTTTGGTCTGGGTTTCTTTGAGACAGAACAAACCAGTGCAAACCAGACTTTGTCTGGAACACTCTTGATCTGGAGTTTAGTCCGAGTTTCTTTGGGACAAAAGAAACCAATGCAAACCAGACTTTGTCTGGAACACACCGAGACTTTGGTTAGGTCTGGTTCTTTTTGGGATGGGCCAAACCTATATGAACCAGACTTTATATGGAACACTTCGTGTCTGTGGCTTAGTTTGATTTTCTTTGTGATGGAAAAAACTAACGCAAACTAGACTTTGTCTGGAGACTCTGTGACTGTGGATTTTAATGGTTCTCTCTGGGACGAAACAAACCAATGTAAAACAGACTTTGTCTGGAACACTCTGGGACTGTGATATTTTCTGGTTATCACTAGGACGGAACAAACCAGTGCAAACCTTACTTTGCTTAGAACCCTCTGGTATTTTTTATTTCTGGTTTACTCCGGGACGGGCCAAACCAATACAACCCTGACCTTGTCTGGAAAACTCTGGGACTATGATTTGGTCTGGTTCTTTTTGGGGCTGAATAAACCAATGCAGACCAGATTTTGTCTGAAACATTCTGGTACTGTGGATTAGTCTTGTTCTCTTTGGGACGTGACTAACTAATACGAACCAGACATTGTCTGGAACACTCTGGGTCTGTGGCTTAGTCTGGTTCTCTTAGGTACTAAACTAAACAATGGAAACCAAACTTTGTCTGGAACACTCTGGTACTGTAGTTTTAATGGTTCTCTTTGCGACAGGCCAAACCAATACGAACCAGACTTTATCTAGTAAACTCTGGACTGTATTTTTTCTGGTTTCCTCTGGGACGAGCCACACAATTTATACAAACCAAGATTTGTCTGGAATTGTAGTTTTTTTCAGGTTTTCTCTGAGACGGGTCAAACCAATACGAATCAAACTTTGTATGGATTACTCTTGGTGTAGGGTTTAGTCTGGTTTTCTCTGGGACAATCCAAACCAATACTAAACAGACTTTGCCTGGAACAATCTGTGGCTATGGTTTGACAGCCCAAACCAACACGAGCCAGGCTTTGTCTTGAAACCTTTGGAACTGTATTTTTTTTCTGGTCTTCTTTGGTACGGGTCAAACCAATACGAAACAGACTAATATATAATTGCCTTTAATATTGAAAGGTGTGAAGGCTTGTTTAAAAAAAAAAAAATCTCACAGGAACTTAAGCAGAGAATTGTTGCCTACATAGGCCTACCCATATAATTGTGTGGGTTGCTTTTCTAACACTAGACAACAACGTTTATTACGTCATATTGATGCTAATGGTGATAACAAAAAAAAAAATACTTTTTATTCTTAATTATATGATTTAATGTGTCTTCATTTTCATAACATGTTTCCCAAGTTGTTAGCCTCCATTTAGTGGTCCTTGGTATAGCCTTGCCTGGTCTATAATTTGGTTCTAAATATTGCTTTTTTTAAATATACGTCTAAATAATAGAAACATATTTTAACGCATGGTTATTCAGAATTCAGAATAAATATCACTCACGAAAAGCTATTTATAATAATAAACGTGTCCAAGCTTCAATGAATCAAATTTGGGTTAGCTCATACCCTATATAAGATTAAGAAAGTACGCGAAAGCAGAAAATGAAAATAATCATACCAAGTACACAGCCAATATGATTAAAGCTCAAACAAAACATAATAATGAATGAAGTACAACCATGAAAGGAGGGAACACAAAACAAAATTAATGTTATTAATTTATTTATTATAATCACACTATATTCATTTTTACATTAATGTAGGGGAGATAAAACAAACCATTTAATTATATATTATTAAACGCTAGTTGAAAAAAATTCATTTAGGACGACCTTTTCACAGTGATGTTGGTATGACTGTTTACCCAAACGTTAACATTTCAACCGTAAAACCCGTATCACACGACACTTGCTTATACTAGAAATCAAGTGTGCTAGCTAGCACCTAGATATCTGTATACTAGCTAGTACAATGGAAATGGGACTATAGTATTCACACGCTGCTAGTTTGGTACTAGGTCCTAGTGCAAATATTTATCGAACGTCAGAGATTAATTTTGAGTGCAACAGCTGCATTAATTACTAATAAAGATATCGAAAATTATGAGAGGGAGCGTAGGAAAAAGAATATAGACACGGGAATGGTTGGGAAAGACGAAATAATGGTCGCAGGATGCTAAATATAATACATTCGGAGGTTAGGTAATATACATTCGGGTGATACAAACGTTTAGTATCTCCCTAAATTTGTATTCATTTATTTACATTGTGGTCAGAGGTCCCTAAGCCCATGGGTGTCCAAGTACAGTATCCTTGATAAAAAAAAAAGTTCTTTTTTAGGCCTACGCACACTTTATATTCTAAAAAAACAAACAAAAAAAGTCCAAGGTTGGCATGCTATCAAGTTTATTTAGATTAAAATTGGGTCTGGAACATAGTTTGTCGTTTTTAGATGGCATGTTTTAAATTAAATGTATATATATTAAATATATTGTCATACTGTGGCAATTTGGTATTATATAAACAAGGTTGTTTATATTAATTTTCTGCCAACAACAAAATCACATCCGATGACCATGTTGGCGTCATTTATACCATTTCTTTACACAACAGTCTCAGCGCGCATGATTGGTTGAATTACACAGACTAGTGTCGACACTAGTACGAAAATAGCACGTGTTCTATCCTCACAACTAGTATGATAGCCAGTACCAAGTGGCAAAACCAGTATACTTTTTCTGATTCACATGACGCTAGATGATGACGTGCTAGCTAGTGCTAGCTAGCACACTGGATTTCAAGTACGAGCTAGTATCATGTAATACGGACTTAAGTTGAACGTTCACCACGAATTTGTAAACTTGACAGTGGTCTTTTAATCTTTGCTAATAAAAAAGAGGAAGAAACATGATTTTGTGTACATCCGATGTTATCTTCACTTAATGACAGTGGTTTATATTAAACATTATTTGACGACCTGTGCGCTGACGAAAAGAAATTCTTCAATAATTATGTGTGGATGTCAAGAGCATCTTTCCATGAACTGTTAGGCTACATAGAAGAGACACCCGCCCCGATTTTGAATATGCATTTTTATATAATACACAGATTACTCTTGAAAAACAAACATGTAAAATAATGATAAAATGTAAACAAAATGCTTACAAAAACAAAAGAAACATGATTATCGTGAACAAAATGTTAAAACAAAAGAACTACGGGTAACGTTCAGAGGCAGACACTACAGAGAGAGGTGAGACTGTGAGGCTATCTGGTTTGGTGGTGGTGTCTTTGAGATTACGGTATTAAAAATTTTTTAGGTTATGCACATAAATTTAACAATTTTCTCGGCATAGTCAGGCTTTACTTCAATTGACAGTAGTCTCAATTTGCTATTAATAATGCCAAACTAACATTCAACAACTTTTCGTGCTCAAGACAGAGGCTCATTGAAAATGGTTTCTGTTGGTCAAAGTATTGATACTGATCACTGGAAAAGAAAACTCTTACTAAATAAGATTTCAGTGGATATGATTCCTCTCCCAAAATAACACTAGGTATTGAAATATTTGTCCCTGGAAGGGAGTTATGTCTTCCAACACCAAATGCTCATGTTTCAAGATTTTTGGATATATTTGAATGAGAAAAAACACCACCATTACTTTCTTTGCCATATGCTCCTACATCAATAGCAATAAACTTGTAATTTGGCCCTGCAACCGCTTGGTAAACGATTATAAAAATACAGTTTCTAATTGCAATAGACTACTTGCTGCCTGAGTTCTTTGGATTTTTTATGTGTATGTGTTCTCCGTCTATACATCCAACACAATTTGTGGAGTTCCCACTTATTCAAAAATCCTTCAGTTATAGACATAATGTCATCGTATCTTGGAAATAGAATACGTACAGCATGCAATGCAACCCAAATAGTTTTACATCTCATGAACAAGTCTAGCAACATTAGTTTCTAAATTTCTAAATGAATATCCTAATTTCTTGAACTAGAAGCCTATTAAAAAAATAATTTATTTTAGACATTTAAATCAACATACTAGGTACTTATCAGTCTTGATATAAAAATAAATATTCTAAATAGGGTTGGATGGGAATGGCATTTCAACTGGTGTATGGGAATGGGAATGGAGTTAAAAATAAATAATCTTGTTACAATGTAATCTTTTGTTATTATGAATAAAATTATACAAAGTTTACTATTACAACTATTGCATGTCCTAACAATGTTTTTATGGTGGAATGATTTCAATAAAATTGGAAAATGATATTAGTGATGGGTTAGTGGCTTTTATAAAATATTCAAAAGTATCTTTATTCTATTCAATTGTTTCCAGAAATAAAATCGTGGGTGACTGATTCACATATGATACATTTGTTTCCAGTGGGCAAACCACAGATACAAAATCTGAGGTGTTTGTTCCTTTCTATTTCTGACGAATTAATTCTCACAAAAAACGCAGCCATTGAACGACTAGGCTCACGCTCTGCAACTCAATGGAAATTGTTTCTGACCATGAAATCGATTGCAGGCTACTATAAATGCTCCCATTTGACCCAATGTGTTTTAGTTTCACAAGTTTCCTAGTATAAAGTCTGCATAAATTGATCTGTGAGGTACAAGTTTTTGCTTTGTATTTTCATAGACGTATACGTAGACGTAGGGTAATCTGATCTGTGGATAGTACTCTGAGATATATCCGATCGTACTCATAAGTAAATTAAAATTGTTGAGTGTATTTAATATAATTGTGAATTAATAGTTTGTAAAATCTTAATCCTTTATTAGAGCAGAGGCAATCTAGTACTCCTTCACCACTGGGTTTGTTCCACTTTTGCTACAATCACTGTATTTGAACTTGCTCCTAATCTAAAGCCCCGTCTACAGACTTTGAATCTGTAAGGTGTGTAGTACTCCATAAGAGATTGACTCAACACTCACGAATTGAACTGTGTACAGAATCCTTCCCTTAATTTCTTACTTCTTATCACTCCATAAAATTTGATTCAAATTTAACTTTGTAAGGACTACAAATCACAGTAAATTAAACGTGCACCCGCATCTAAATGAAAGCACCATTATCATTATTATAACAATCACACTAACTAGCTCATGTTTTAAATATATTTTTTGTGACTGCACTTAACCTAAGCTTCAAATATAGCCTATCTTAGACGTTTTGTCAAAATATGGAGTGGTGCTATTTTTGTTAATAATTGTTCAGCTGGGGTAACGTTTGCTTGTGCTTAGCTCTAGAAAATTTCCTTTCAAAGTGTTTAATTCATCTCAATCGAAAAAATCCTCAAATTATTCTTATTACAAAAAACATAACATTTTAATGTTGATTGTTATAACATTAGTCTTGCCAAGAAGGAAATCACGTTTTGAACGGTTTTTATCCTTAATCACATGGTGGTTTTAACCACTCAGAAAGGCAGAGTCTACAGACTCGTTGAGGAGTCTGTAAGTGCTGCACCCAAATTGTCCTTAAGCCATTGATGGCCCTTATTAACGTAATGGCGTCTATACAGTCTATCCTTAATCAGTTAACCCTGCCAGCCAAGAGGAAAGTCTGAGATGACCGTCATATTAAACTATGTCTAGAGCAAGGCGCAAACATAATTTGTTAAAGCAGAGGTTTTAAAGAATACATATGTGAGGTTTAACCCACCAAAAGTGACACTCTTGTTTCAGGAAAGTTAATATTTCTTAGGAAAAAAAACGTTTTTGAAATGCCATGCTTTCCTGGGTTTTTTAATTTTTAGAAAAAATATTTTTTTAAATAGCCACATGCTCAAACTATAATTACATTTTGTATTTGTTTCCAAATCAACTGACCCTTTTGCAGCTATTGGTGCTTTCATTTCAATGCGCACACACATAATTACTTTTAAAAGATTGGTAGTCCATAGTACTCTGTATCGACTATTGGCTATTCCAGTTTAAATGGCAGAATAAGCTCTGATTGACACCTAACCAGCATGTCATGTGATTAGCACAATGAACTCTCTGGCTGTTAATCTCAGTTGTTTTAGACTTGAGCAGCTACTCTTACATTCAAGCAGCTCAGTTCTCAGTATGAGGCTTCGTTTGTTCCATATCAGGCCCAATGCTTCATGTAAAGAATCCAAGCGACGAGGATTGAACCTGGGGTCTGTAGCCTGGAACTCTTGATCACTAGACTAGAGAGTCGGTCTTAGAAGAAATATAGTAATGTAAATGTTTTAAGAACCTTTCACCGAATTCCCATAGCAACATAAGAGTGTTGGTTCATATGGTTGGGTAATAAGAGGAAATAGGGGATGATTGGGAGAAAAATAAGCAAATGATCATTCAAGAAGGTAAAAGATAGCACTACCGTAAAGTGGGGCTATTTTGACATAATATATAGTATAATTAATAAGTGATATTCATAAAAACTAAATGTACCTTATAATGTTCTTCAAATTAACCACAAGGGGTTTTTAATGTATCTTAACAGGAATTACTACATATTATATGTATAAAACTTGTTATAAAATTTCAAATGTTTATAGTAATCCCACTTGTGCGAAAAAATTACCACTTTGTTAACTTTTGGTAATCCATACTTATAAAATAACATGTCCTGACTGACTGATTCATCATCACCGAGCGCAAACTATCAAGGCTACAAGCATGAAATTTGGACTGTATATTCATTTTGTTATGTAGGCACCCACTAAGAAAGGATTTTAGAAAATTCCAACCCATAGGGGTCAAAATAGGGGATGATAATATGTATGATAATATGATGAAAGTCCGTCATTTTGAAAGTTACATAAACAAAATTTTGTATTTCAGTTATTGACGTAAAACAAATAAATACGTGCTTCAGGAATTTTGGAAATTTTATATAATAAGGGATGAAAAAGGGGTGAAAGTTTGTATCGGACTTGCATTATTTTTGATCTGAGGTCAAGTTATGGTCATCAATGTAACGTAATATTTTAAATTAATCTGTAAATACATATGTATATTTTCGTATTTGTATATAATCAACTTCCACGCGAGCTAAGCCGCGGGCAACAGCTATCTAGTATTGTCTATTTTCACATTCTTAAAATGGCATTCAACATCCCAAAATAATGCTAATAAACCAGGCTACAAGATGTAACACTTAAAATTACCACTCAATTTGTGGTATGACTTGGGAACATACAAGGTGACCCTGAAATTTTTTGTCAGTTATTTGGAAATGGAGAGAAAAAAAATCTTGTTACTAAACTATTCATAATATCATATATCTAAGTGTATATTCTGAAAGTTGATAAAATTTTGCATCTAACAATGTTAACTAAAAGTCATTCATTGCTGAGTTCTGGGAAAAGTCACAGTTTAAATCTTTACTACTTCCGTGTGTTAAAGTTATACCACTGTGTTAAAACAGTCCCACTTTAGGGTACTTTGATTATTTTTTCAAAACTATTCTCAAATAGAATATAGTTCTAGTAGGAGGTAACATAATATTCATTCATCTGCTTTGGTGGGCGCATGGTGTAAGGCCTCACTATTGTATTGGACTAGACTGCCGACAACAATTAAATCAGAGGTTTGAATATCTTGAGAGTGGTTTTTCCAAATTGATTGTACACTTTCCCTCCATGCAAATTCGGGTGCACTTCCTCATCCTAACTCATTAGCATAATGATCACAAATAACCTGAACATATAGTACAACGGGGTGTTAAAAACCATATTCAGTACCGTACATTATAATTATAACATAAATGAAAGAAGCTAAATAAATTAATATTTACAATGATAATGAGTAGGGCTAGGATTTTGGTGACCTAAAATTTGATATAAAATGGCATTTATGACACAAAAAATTTTAAAAAATGCTCTTTAAACAAAAAATAAAGACCAAAAACAATTTTTTTTCCTTGCTAAAAACAGGTCTTATAAGAGAAGGAAAAACCTTAAAATGTAACTTAACGTTCCATTTCTGTGCCATACTGCAATTTTTTATTTTGAGAAACTGTTCACCAGGCCCATCTTCTTCCATCGAACCTACCACTACGTTAGCTACATATCGTCCTAGAGAGTCTCATCCATAAACACCCATATTTTCATTATTGCTACTTTTTATCGTATATTCTTCATGGTGTTTTCATAGCAACGTCCGACATATTTTTTTTAGTTTGGAGGATTCCGGCAAAGACTTCCAGTGTGCTTTTCTAAAAAGTTGCGCAGTTTCGGATTGTTAACTTTGCTCAAGGGAATATTGGCACAAATGAAGAATTAACACAATTCTTTGTAAAATGCAGAAGGTTTTGAAGACTCGCTGGTTTGTTCAAGAAGCATTTGCTGTAGTTTTTTCTCATCCTGAAATCACTGAAAACCTTGTTTGTGTTTTTCTCTCTTGACATGCTGCTGCACAGTAAATTTCCTTTCCACGGCAATTCTCACGTAACAGAGTTTGCAATATAGTATCTGTTCAACGATATAGAATACTTTTTCGCCATATTCAGCAAAAAAAAGTTTTAACTCATGCGAGGCACATTGTTTCACTTTAGAAATGTTGAATGTTGAAATTCACATAATCACCACGTGCAACTTCCGAAAAATTTAGAGAAACAATGAGCCCCCGTTATTTGCAAAACTTACTCAGGCTAGTTTAGTCAAGTTTATTTACAGCCCCACTAAGCTAGAGGGGGGGGGAAAGAAGATCCATCCAGCTATCACCAGCTTGAAGGAAGAGACAGGAGAGGGTAGAAGTAGTCTAACCACCGGTTTGGCACCATTGTTTGCTATGACGTGTGCAGAGGTATTCTAAACATGGGTACATGACTCAAAAAAGAGAGATTATTATTAACATTAATAACATCCTACTATTTTGTTGGTATTATTTTATAAGTATTGATAAGGTATATCAAACGTGACAGTTGAAGATAGCTTGAATTGACTTATGAAAATTGTTTTAGTAAATTTTCCAACTAATAAAAGCTTATATCAGAATTTGATTGTATATCGCTTCACGAGAAATAGGGGAAGAGTTCCCCTTTACTTTGTTTGGTAAATGTATGCTTAGTTAAAAACTCTTCAAACAGCAGCACAACATATTTAAAATATTGTGGGAATAGATCACTTACTGTGCTTGTATTGTTGAAATTGTGTTTCATCATATCAAAGCTACCCCCTTCAACTGCAACTCCCTGAAACCAGCTGAAAAGTATATTTAATATACAACAATTATTTGTTTTAGACTTTTCCTCAATATCATTACGGTATGATATTAACACACAATAACAACTTCCTTTCTAAATTCTGACTGCTCCGAAATATCTCCGGAGCATAGAACAAGTTTGTTTCGAACTCTGTTCCAATGCTAACTATGCCAAGCGTTGATAAACCCTTATAATACATAAGTTTTTTTTGTTAACTGCTCCTTTTGTCTTTCAGGATCAGGCTGTGAATGTGACGTCAGAGGAGCTGTGACAAAATAGCAGGTTGTAATTATACAAGTGGAGGCCATGGGAATAAGCTTGTGAGGAGGCATGTTAGCTGTCACGAGTAGAAACAAGATAGGAAATAATTGGGGTACAAGGAGTACATGAGATAGTAGAGGAAGCAAGACTGAGATGGTATGGACATGTAATGAGGATGTTGAAGTACATGAGATAGTAGACTGAGATGGATTGTACATGTAATGAGTATCAAAAAGAGAGGAGGTCAAAGAAAATGATTGAAACGAAGTAGGTGGGAAAAAGGTCAAAAGGGAGGTTACATAAGAGATGGTAGGAGCCTATAAAAGGAAATGTGCAAATGAGAAAATAAGAAAGGATGGAGGAAGATGGAATTATTTTACTAAACTGACCTTGGCTCAGGCTGTAAACAGTTTATGATGATTATGAATTTAATTTATCCCATCCCTAAATAGCAATGTCAAGTACCTTAACTCAGTAGTTTGTGTGCCGACTGAGATTAATGTATGAGTTCGATTCCTTGTACAGCCAAACAATTTATTATTGGTGCAATGTGGGCTTACCCTTTCACAGTGATGAATTAATAATGGCTGGATGCTGGATGTTGAATCTTTTATGGATTTAAGTTAGTTTATAAGGCATGTTCTGATCTAGTTATTCGGTTAAGAAAGTACATATCCCGGAAAAAAATGACACGATAATACATATTTTTTATAATATAAAGAACATATTTTTTGCTTATTTTATTATGGATTAAGTGGTAAAAGAGATCTTCACTTAATGTTCTCTTTTAATTTGTTGTTTCCTTTGTAGGCCACTGATGGCAACTTAACTTTCCTCTTTCCAAGTTGGATGAGAATGTTATGAAATCTCCACTAACCACAACAACAGAGCTGGAATAAACTCCCATATTGGTCTCGATCAAAAATTGGAATTGAAAATGGAGGTAACTTTAATCTTTGACTAATGCTGGGATCACAATCATCTTAACATTCACTTAATATTCACATAACTTAACCAGTTATCCTTATGCTTTTAAAGGAAAGCCAGCATAATACATTTAACTTAATGGTCACTTAATGTTCACTTTACTTAAGAGTTGTTCAAGGAAGAACTTTCACGTTACTTGAACGTTAAGGGAAAGGGTACTTACTACATTTTGTATCCAGCCAATCAGTTTGTGATTCACGTCAACAGGGCTATTTAGTACTTCATTTGTTTGTTTACTGAATGTAGATGACTTCTTCCTTATAGTTTTTTCATCTTTTGCGAACTCTAAAACGTTGTAACCTTTGTAACCCCTATTATGTATATCCAGTATTCAAAAAGCTTCTATTGCAAGTATTTAGAGCCTAATCATTGTTAAATGCCTTTCCTTAATTTTAGTTTGTTTTCAAACTGTTAAAATCCAATTTCTGTGTTTTGCTTGAGTTATGTTATGTCTCGTGACTCCTGATCACACATTCATTTTTTTTCATGAATGAATGTTAAGTGAACGTTATGTTACAATAACTTTTAAGTTTGTTATCCCTGCATTAAGTATTTTAATAGAACTAATGAAATTGCTAAACCTTTCCCTGAAAATGCTTTTTGTATTTATGAATCGAAAGTAAAATTTATATATTTAAACCATCCTGCTTATTTTACACAAATTAAATTTCTACCTAAAAGTCATTTTACTATAAGCACTTCTCAAAAGAAATATATACATGCATAAAATTTGTTGTGAATTTTGTTTTAAATGGTGAATGAGCGATAATTTCTAAATTTTCACTTCATCCTTCTGTTCTTAAATTTAACCAAGGAGCGAATTTTCCCTTTTATCCTTTTTCTTTTATTTGATTCTAAAAAATAGACATTGAGAGATATAATAATGGATAATAATATGGAGAGAAAGAAGTCTACTGTTTACAGAATAACTAGTATGACCGTAGTAATGATAATAACTTGGAGCGATGTCTATTGTTCACAGAACTACTAGTAAGACTGTAGTAACGATAATAACATGAAGGGAGGTCTACTGTTCACAGAACTACTAGTAAGACTGTAGTAACGATAATAACATGGAGAGAAGTCTACTGTTCACAGAACTACTAGTAAGACTGTAGTAACGATAATAACATGGAGAGAAGTCTACTGTTCACAGAACTACTAGTAAGACTGTAGTAATGATAATAACATGGAGGAAGGTATACTGTTCACAGAACTACTAGTAAGACTGTAGTAACGATAATAACATGAAAGAGGTCTACTGTTCACAGAACTACTAGTAAGAGTGTAGTAATTATAATAACATGGAGAGAGGTCTACTGTTCACAGAACTACTAGTAAGACTGTAGTAACAATAATAACATGGAGAGAGGTCTACTTTTCACAGAGTAACTAGTATGACTGTAATAACGATAATAACATGGAGAGAGGTCTACTTTTCACAGAGTAACTAGTATGACTGTAGTAACGATAATAACATGGAGAGAGGTCTACTGTTCACAGAACAACTAGTAAGACTGTAGTAACGATAATAACATGAAAGAGGTCTACTGTTCACATAATTACTAGTAAGACTGTAGTAATTATAATAACATGGAGAGAGGTCTACTGTTCACAGAACTACTAGTAAGACTGTAGTAACAATAATAACATGGAGAGAGGTCTACTTTTCACAGAGTAACTAGTATGACTGTAATAACGATAATAACATGGAGAGAGGTCTACTTTTCACAGAGTAACTAGTATGACTGTAGTAACGATAATAACATGGAGAGAGGTCTACTGTTCACAGAACTACTAGTAAGACTGTAGTAACGATAATAACATGGAGAGAAGTCTACTGTTCACAGAACTACTAGTAAGACTGTAGTAACAATAATAACATGGAGAGAGGTCTACTTTTCACAGAGTAACTAGTATGACTGTAGTAACGATAATAACATGGAGAGAGGTCTACTGTTCACATAATTACTAGTAAGACTGTAGTAACGATAATAACATGGAGAGAAGTCTACTGTTCACAGAACTACTAGTAAGACTGTAGTAACGATAATAACATGAAAGAGGTCTACTGTTCACATAATTACTAGTAAGACTGTAGTAATTATAATAACATGGAGAGAGGTCTACTGTTCACAGAACTACTAGTAAGACTGTAGTAACAATAATAACATGGAGAGAGTCTACTTTTCACAAAGTAACTAGTATGACTGTAATAACGATAATAACATGGAGAGAGGTCTACTTTTCACAGAGTAACTAGTATGACTGTAGTAACGATAATAACATGGAGAGAGGTCTACTGTTCACAGAACAACTAGTAAGACTGTAGTAACGATAAGAACATGGAGAGAGGTATACTGTTCACAAATACTACTAGTAAGACTGTAGTAATGATAATAACATGGAGGGAGGTCTACTGTTCACAGAACTACTAGTAAGACTGTAGTAACGATAAGAACATGAAGGGAGGTCTACTGTTCACAGAATAACTAGTAAGACTGTAGTAACGATAATAACATGGAGAGAGGTCTACTGTTCACAGAACTACTAGTAAGACTGTAGTAACGATAAGATCATGAAGGGAGGTATACTGTTCACAGAACAACTAGTAAGACTGTAGTAACTATAAAAACATTGAGAGAGGTCTACTGTTCACAGAACTACTAGTAAGACTGTAGTAATGATAAGAACATTGAGAGAGGTCTACTGTTCACAGAACTACTAGTAAGACTGTAGTAATGATAATAACATGGAGGGAGGTCTATTGTTCACAGAACTATTAGTAAGATTGTAGTAACGATAATAACATGAAGGGAGTGAGGTCTACTGTTCACATAACTACTAGTAAGACTGTAGTAACGATAATAACATGGAGTTTTCACAGAACTTCTAACTATTAACATAATATTTCATTATACAGATTGATGCCAACCCACCTGAAGACTCAAAAGAATGTATTAACAAGAAACTACAAATTAATGATCTAACCATCAATTTCCTACCTATCAAAGAAGAAGGCTCAAAAGATTGTATCAATGAGAATAAACAAAATAATGAACTTCAACTATCCTCATCCACCAGTTTTCCACCTATCAAAGAAGAAATTAAGGTAGGTGAAGAAAATAGTTTTTATTTTGGTTAAATTTAGTTGTGTTTATTCCCCCAGAACTGATCTAAATGTAAAAATGGCTTGAAAACGGATTTAAAAACCGTTAATGCTCACTTTCTTTGGTAGTCTTAGTATAAGGAGTCGGTCACACAACAAATTGAGCTGCTGACAACAAAGATGATGTTTTTCGAATACTAATCAGATGTACCGAGTGTGGTTTTCTTAAACCATTTTCCATTCCAAGCTAGAAACTGTGGGTATAATTCCTCCAAAATCAACATTCCTCATCTATAACTAATTAGCTTAATTAGTACATAGCAAACCCACCTTGGGGCATAGTTGACTAACGTTCTACTTTTGTGTTGAGCTAGACGGCCAAGGATGGGAGATCGAGGTTTAAATCTGGTTTGGGTTATCTGGGATTAGTTTTTTATAAATGGCTTTTCACTATCACCATGCAAATGCGTGTTCACTTCCTTTAAATTCACCACCTTCCCAATTGCTAATTAATTATCGTAAAATTAATATGAAGCATATATCCCGAACAGGTAGTAAAACGCGATGCTAAAAAGAATAGTATAAAAGGGAAGCTTACAATGTTTTGTTTGATTAATTTAATCAAAGTGAATCCGGATATTTTATAATTACTAGTATTCGGATTTATTTATATTTGCTTAGAATTCCAATAAACGTTTTTTTCCAAGGGTCTTAAAATTGACTAAAATTTTAGATTACAATATTTGCTCACTTATAAAAAATACTAACCAACAAATATGATTTTAGTAATATATACAGTACTAAGCAATTATAACTGTAAAAAATATCTTTACTTTACATCTATCAATGTTTCCAGGTTGTGGTCCGAGTACATTTTTACTCAAACCATATATTTTCCTCTACAGGCTAAGTAGGCCTGTTTAGATTCATATGCCTTAACAATCCAACTTAATATTAGGACAGGTACAACATCCAGCCCCCAGCCGTTAATTTATAAATGTGAAGGGTAAATCCACATTTCACCATGATAAATTTTTAACCCAAACCCGGAACCCTTAGCTCATTAAACAGACATGTTACCTACTGACAGAGTTAAGTTGTACTATTGACGCTAAATATGCAATATTATGTTCCAAAACATCTATATGAAATGGTGATACTACATAGTCTAAATATAAATTTGAAGTTTTTAATCATCTTTAAGTACTATGTTAAAATCCAACTCGCTGATAAACATACATACTTTGAATACATATCAATTCTTAATGATTTGTTTCACATCAAACAACCCTGAAGTTTTTGAGAACAAACAAGTGTTCACCAATATCATACAAATGTTTAACAAAACTAAATGTCCCGAAGAAAGAAAAATGCATTTGGGATTTATAAGACCTCTTATATTAATGCTATTATGACTACTAATGAAATAAGTTTTGTAACCCCTTTACTATATTATATAAATTAGTTTCTCTACTTGAACCCAAATCTCCACTTTATAATATATTCTCTGAATCAACTTCTGGTCACAATATTATAGTTTTGAACTCAATTCAAACTTTGAAGAATACCTTCAATTAAAGCACACACACGTGAAAGGTAAAATCTGTGTGTTTGCTTACGTCTCAATCCAACAACTTAACTCATGTGATCAGGTGTTTTTCTACTGAGCTAAGGGTCCGAGGTATGATTCCGGCATGGCCCAAAAATATGTATCATCGGTTAAATAGGGATTTACCCTGAGATAGGGATGAATTAATGGCTGGGGGCTGGATGTCATGCCTGTCATAGTTTTTTTAAGTTAGATTATAAGGCATATGATGGTACAACAGGCCTAGCAAGCCGGTACTGGAAAATATA
This sequence comes from Timema cristinae, assembly GCA_039000515.1. Classification (NCBI taxonomy): domain Eukaryota; kingdom Metazoa; phylum Arthropoda; class Insecta; order Phasmatodea; family Timematidae; genus Timema; species Timema cristinae. Next base: position 11,112,432 of record JBCFYV010011172.1, on the reverse strand, counting down.
TGGCTAGAATAAAAAATTGACCACATGCTGTGTACTGATTGTCACAAATCTAGACTGACCGTATGTTCAATCGACCTTAATCTTCTGGTAGTGGCGAGTAGCGAAGCCTGTTTGACTAAGATTGAACTAAAAATTGTTTGACTTTCTCAGTACGTGGAGATCTGGACGAAACTAATGGAACTAAATTTTTAATAATCTTTTCTTAATAATTGAATCTCTATGTACATATTTTTTTAATGTAATTAATTTAACTGTAAGGGGGCATTTTGTCCTTTTGTTTCCTTTTATTTATATTTAGTTTCATTGTATTTTGTAAAAGTTAGTGGCAATAACTAAAATGCCTTTGAAGTAATTAACAAGTGTGATGGTTGGGATGAATAATAGTCAACTCTAATACAATAGTTTCCAACCCTATTTGGACTAGTAAGGTGCAAAATCCAAATTAATTGAAATGTAAGTGGTTGAAATTTTAAAAGCAGCTTGTGTTATTTTGGTTATACAACCCGAACCTAATTGCCTGTAGCAGTCCAATATTTAGGAGAGTGGTGCTGTTACAATAACATACAAAATATTTGCTGGGCTGGATTATTAATTTTAGTGATATCTTATTCAATTCTTTATAGTAATTATAGAAGCAATTTTTACTAATTCAAACAAGTATCAGTTGGTACACGGATTTACATCACGCTTGTTAAATTTTTCATTGACAATGTAATGTTATGGATTTGTCCCTAAAGAATATGTGAGCATTGACAATAATATCGTCCTAATTTTATAAACGTATTTTATTTTCTTTAAATTATAATATATTATGTGGTGCTTAAAGCACTTCTTCTTCTAAGAAGGCAAAAGCCACTGATCAGTGACGTCACGCACGTGACGTTAGTCAAGTCGACAATATAAGATTTTTAAATAATAACTTCCTCTTCTGGAAAGTTTGAATAGAGATTTTAAAAAGTAACTTGAGTCAGTTTCCGGCTCTCGAAGCTTCTAGTGACACCGAGATATATATATATTTTTTAAATTTTTTATAACTAAACCTTCTCGAAGCTTCCATGAGCAATGGATATATACGAAGGATGGTGCAATGTAAGGGCAGTTGGTGTCCAGAACTGACTAGTATTGCTCAGAACTCACTTGGGCACTTGGCGTCTTGGCATCCAGTACTGTTCACTACTCAGTCACTAGCACAGCTCCTGTCTGCGATCCCTACAATAGGCCGTGTATATATTTCGACGACATAATCTATTTTCTCTAGAAACAAACTGAGATTGAGAAATAAAAAAAACATGTCAACATGATAAGTGTGTATTAATTATATTAGATCTAAATCACCAATAATTCTTTAATTGGCGCTCGATCACAGGGTTATAAATACCAATTAACTCACTACATCAAAATACCGGACCGCTTTAATTAGTGCTCGACCACGGGGCAATTATCAGCTAATTAAATGGTATAACTTCAATCGACGCTCAATGCGACGAACCAGATCCAGAATTCATCGATTGACGCGGAAAGAGACGTCCAAAACATCATAAGTAGCGCCCATCGTAAACAGTAATATTCAGAAACACTACAATTGGCGCACAACGCAGGGACCCGTAAAACAGAATCACTTCAACAGGAAGGTCGGGATTCAAATCATGTTTGGGCTTACAGTGTGATATTTCCTGAATGGTTTCCACTTCTCCTCCAGGAAAATAACATTGCATTTCTTTATCATAATAAAATTTGTAATAGTTCAATGGTACATGACTGAAACGTAATACACATGAGTGGTACATGAAAAACAAAAAGTTTGAGAACCACTGAAATATAGCAAGCATCAATAAAAATAAAAATATTTTGATAAAGGTAATAAAAAGTAATACTTTACATTTAAAAGAAACTACTTAAAACTTTTACACAAACACAATATGTTATGACTTAAATCCTATTTATTTGAGTAAATGGAAAAAATTACACCTTGTGACGGGAAACAAACCTGAGTTCTTTGACTTAGCGTGCCAATACCCTACACAATAGGTCATATATCTAAATTAGATTATTTATTAATAAAATTCCATTATTAGTGAAATTAGAGTATACAAGTTGAATTAAATTAACATGAAAGACATAAATATGTAATAAAGTATAATATATATGCACAATATTTGATTGATATTTGAAAGAAATTAGTAATATTAATTACAAGTTATGATACTTTATACAGTAGCCCCATGACTTCTTTGGTGCTGATTGACAGCCACAGCTGAAAGCTGACGGCTTTGAAAAGTTACCAGACCAAATTATGTATCCCTACGGCGAACCATATGATCTGTAAAAAGATGTGTTTAGCAGCTAACACTTCTGATGGTTAAAATTTAGGTATATACCTAAATGTGAGCTGTCAGTCAGCACCAAAGAATACATGGGGCTACTGTAGTTATGAATCTCTTGAAATTATAACAAACATCTAAAAATTTGATACATATTAAATATGTAGACATTTAAGTCTAAGCTATACTTAAAACTATGTTTTTAAAAACAAAGGATGATGGGATCATGCATATTTCGTATTTCTGTATTATTTTGACAATTGACAGAACAAATTATTAAATTTGAAAAAATTATAAAAATTGCGTATTTCCATGTTCCTTATCAACTACTGCATGTGCTGCGACATTATTTATATGACACGTTTATATGCTACGACGGCATCGTCTTCAGGTCTAATGAAAAAGAAGAAACACACCAAAGGAAATAATCATCAAAACACAATGCGTTAGCTAATGTGGTATAACGTGCAAGTTAGGGAAGGTTAATAAATTGTAATATCGAAAAAAGAATACTTATGAAACACATATCTTCAAGATATTAAACTATGTAATTGAGTATTCCCTGTTGTGTGATTAACGAAACTGTTATGAAAATTATAATTAATGTGTATATATAAAGTGAGAGAAGACCATTACAGAAAAATATAATAAGTCAAAGATATCATACATATAAGAAGATATTATGTACTGAGATATTGTGAGATGAGATAGTAGATAGATATATTTTGAATTTTATTTTAATTACTATGCTATATGTATTGAAAAAGAGAGTGACAGAAAAAGAAGTGAAAAAAGGTTTAAGTCTTCTCGACACTGATCCGAACAGGTCTGTAGCTACTATGGTAGGATGAATGTTGAGGGAGTTTTCTTAGGGTATAAATGAGTATTTGGTTTTCAAAAAATTGTTTGGTCATTCAATAACATTTCATTGTATAATGAGGCAGTTTGAATAAAAATATTTTCAACTGTGTTCATTGTTGTAACTTTGAGGTGTTGTAAATTAGTTTCATACTTTTGATCATTGGATTGGGTTGATGTCCTGACTGTTTAAGGTGTTCAGTAAATTTTGAATCATTCTTTTCATATTTGAAATCACTTATGTGTTTAGAAAATCTAGTAGAAGTTTGGCACCTGGACTGTCCTGTGTAAACACTGTTGCATTCACAGGTGAGTTGATAAATGACACTTTTTTCATATCAGTTGGTTTTGTTTAGGTTAAGAGTTGTTGATATATTTTTTGATATTATTAGTGCTGAAGGTCAGCTTTAATTTGTGTTTTTTTAAATGTTGGTGATTCTAATAATTTATTTTCCAGTGTAGTTGAACTTGATCCATTTGGTCATGATTTCTGAATTTTCATTAGAAATGTTGAGGGTGGATTTGCTGGTAAGTTGTGATTTGTGTTTTTGAAGAATTTGATAAACCTATGAATGGGAGTAGCCATTGGAAACAGCGAGTTGTTTGATAACGTTGCATTCATTTTTGAAGTTTTTTTAGAAGTATATGAAGCAATCTGTATATAAAAGTGTTGAAAGTAGCTCTTTTATGGATTGTAAGGTGATTAGGATCATTCAGGCTGATTGCATCAGTATGCGAGGGTTTTCTGTAGATTTTATATTCAAAGTTTTTTTTTTTTTTTTTTTGTGATATTGATATCAAGGTAGTTGATACTATTATTGATTTCATGTTCTATGGTGAATTTAAGTTGAGAATGGATATTGAGATTGGGAATCAAATCAGGTGAAGGTGAATTAGGATTGTGTTCATAAATTATGAGGATATCATCTACATATCTACAGTAGAATTTTATGTTGATGAGATTTTTGAGTTGGTTTATTATATTGTCATCATTGTGTTGTAAGAAAATTTCAGACATAAGACATGAAATAGGAGAACCCTTTTCTAAACAATCCTTTTGAGAGTAAAATTTGTTGTTAATGGAAATAGTTTTGATTGGAAACAGATTTGAGGACAGATGTAATTTGTTTGATGTAATCAGAAGGAGCATGATCAATTTTTTTAATGTACAGGTACTTTTATGTAGAGATAGGAACTTTGATTGACCATTTAGAGGATCATTTTTAAGTTTTTCAACTAAGCCATAAGAACTTTTTATGTTTTAAGTGTATAGAAGTTGCAAATTATGCTGTAATATTTTGGCTAAATGTTTGGCTGTATTAAAAGCTGAGGTGATTTGATAATTGGCAAGTGGTCATATAATGTTAGCTTTGTGAATTTTTGGTAGAGATGTAAAATTAGGTACATTTGGATTCATAATAATAAATTTAAACATATCTTAGTAAGAGAGGATTAAAGGTGCATTCTTAAGTGAAGTTTTGATTGCTTTTTGGTAGGGCCCCTATTTGGTGGTGGGATAAATTGGGTTGTTGAAACTTAATAACATTAATTATTTCAAATTATGATTGCATTCTATTCTATTTACACAATAATATTTGAACATTTATATTTTTATAAAAATCATTAATTTAAAAACAATTCTTAAGACAAATATATGATTTTTGTCAAGAAAATGTTTCATAAACATTATATATTTTTTCTTCGCCCAACTTATTTAATTATAGTAATAACATTATTCAATCAAGAATTCCTAAAATCCTGAAAATCATTTTTTTTCTTCGAAACATATAGCTTGTCCAAAGATGAATACCAAACAATTCTTAATTATTCTATATTCAAAGTTTTTATATTTGTCAGTGAGTTGGCTTGATTTTGAGCAACAGTAATTATTGTTCTTCATTCATCTCAACGACCTCAAATTTATCTTCAGACTTTGTAGATATCATCATTTATAGTTTATGTTCTGGAACATATTATTGCGCCACATAGCCCTGTGTTAGAGTCCTCATGAATACCAAATTTGACTTAAGGGAACATCTAGGAACCTCATTTCATTAAATATTTTCATTGTAATTTTTTTAATTTCCATTGCCTTTAGTTAGGTTTTGAATTTCCCTCTTATTAATACTAGTATAATATGGTTATGACAGCCCTAAATATACACTATCAGCACTTAAAAATCAATAGGTATGTTATTATTTGATAAATATTGAGACTAGTGTTTAACTTTTATTTCCATTTTCTTTACAGACTGAATTAACACCTTCCACTCATGATTTACCATCACAAGTTACTGATGTCTCACTACCTTGTAAATATTCTAATTTTGAGAAATATTTAATTTACAAAGAAGAAAAAAGAAATTGTAATATAATGTGTCAAAAGGATAATATTTTTCTGAACGACTCTGTACATGGTGAAAACAGTACAAGACCTGGTCAAGATATAATTGAGAAGAAACATATAAATTGGTTTAAAAAGGTGTGTGATTTTAAAGATTCTACTAGTAATCACAATAATACCTATCAAAAACTGATCTTTACACTACATAGAAAGTACAAGTGTAATGTTTGCAATAAGGATTTTAATGAAAAGAAGAGTCTTAACAGTCACCTTCTAGTTCATTCAGAACAAAGAAAGTATAAGTGTGAAGTTTGTGATAAGAGCTTCAAGGTGAAGGATGGTTTAAACAAACATCTTCTTATTCATTCAGAACAAAGAAAGTATATGTGTGATGTGTGTGATAAGAGCTTCAAGGTGAAGAAGAATCTAAATAGACACCTTCTTGTTCATTCAGAACAAAGAAAGTATAAGTGTGATGTTTGTGATAAGAGCTTCAAGGTGAAGGCTGATTTAAACATACACCTTCTTATTCATTCAGAACAAAGAAAGTATAAGTGTGATGTTTGTGATAAGAGCTTCAAGGTGAAGGATGGTTTAAACAGACACCTTCATATTCATTCAGAACAAAGAAAATATAAGTGTGATGTTTGTGATAAGAGCTTCAAGTTGAAGACTGATTTATACAAACACATTATTATTCATTCAGAACAAAGAAATCATAAGTGTGATGTTTGTGATAAGAGCTTCAAGGTGAAATATAGTTTAAACAAACACCTTCTTATTCATTCAGAACAAAGAAAGTATAAGTGTGATGTTTGTGATAAGAGATTCAAGGTGAAGAATTGTTTATACAAACATCTTCTTATTCATTCAGAACAAAGAACGTTTAAGTGTGATGTTTGTTATAAGAGCTTCAAGGTGAATGATGGTTTAAACAAACACCGTCTTATTCATTCAGAACAAAGAAAGTATAAGTGTGATGTTTGTGATAAGAGCTTCAAGTTGAAGGCTGATTTAAACAAACACATTATTATTCATTCAGAACAAAGAAAGTATAAATGTGATGTGTGTGACAAGAGCTTCAAGGTGAAGAAGTATCTAAATAGACACCTTCTTATTCATTCAGAACAAAGAAAGTATAAGTGTGATGTTTGTGATAAGTGCTTCAAGGTGAAGGATGGTTTAAAACAAACATCTTATTATTCATTCAGAACAAAGAACGTGTAAGTGTGATGTTTGTGATAAGATCTTCAAGTTGAAGGTTGATTTAAACAAACACCTTATTAGTCATTCAGAACAAAGAAAGTATAAGTGTGATGTGTGTGATAAGAGCTTTAAAGTGAAGGATGGTTTAAACAAACACCTTATTATTCATTCAGAACAAAGAAAGTATAAGTGTGATTTTGTGATAAGAGCTTCAAGTGAAGGATTGGTTTAAACAAACACCTTCTTATTCATTCAGAACAAAGAAAGTATAAGTGTGATGTGTGTGATAAGAGCTTTAAAGTGAAGGATGGTTTAAACAAACACCTTATTATTCATTCAGAACAAAGAAAGTATAAGTGTGATGTTTGTGATAAGAGCTTCAAAGTGAAGGATGGTTTAAACCAAACACCTTCTTATTCATTCAGAACAAAGAAAGTATAAGTGTGATGTGTGTGATAAGAGCTTCAAGGTGAAGAAGAATCTAAATAGACACCTTCTTATTCATTCAGAACAAAGAAAGTATAAGATAAGATAAGAGCTTCAAGGTGAAGAATGGTTTAAACAAACATCTTATTATTCATTCAGATCAAAGAACTGTAAGTGTTATCTTTGTGATAAAGCCTTTAAGGGGAAGAATAATTTAAACATTCACATTCTTAGGGAGCACATATTCTGAGCACCTCACTCTCCACACTTCACACAAACCAAACACAAGAAATAAACAGGTTTGTTGATGTGAATATTTGTGTGATGTGTGCGCTGCTCTGATTGGTTGATTCAAGGGTAAATCAAACCCTCAGTTTGGCTTATTGCACATTTTATTTAATATTTGGTCATTTCAGCTCTTACATAGACATTTGTCTTGAATGTATCATTTATAGACTGAAGTTATTTTAGGAAAAAGATATAAGATATAAAAGATAAATAGAATTAATATGGTAACTTTACAATGTCGTGATTCTACCTTTGACTCAATTTCATTCACTATTTAAGTGCAATTTTTCAATGACATTCTCGTGTAGGTGCTGAATATTTGATCATCACTTTTGAATTTGGTCAATAAATGGTGAAATTCTCCCAGTATTTGTGTCTTCTGATTGATAAGATGTTTACTAAAATGCCCAGAATTGTTACTGGTCCAGAAGTGAAACTTTGCTGTCTGCTGTTATCTCATCACTCCCATCACTACTGCTGTCAAAGAATGTTTTTTTAATTCTTTAATAAATATTTTGAAAGCTAAATAAAAAATCTTTGGATTACACATTTTTGAGTTAAAAAATATAAAATTAGTTTAAGAAACATTTCACTATTTATGATTGGTCCAGACAGGTTTTCTGTAGCTGAGTACATAGTGTGATGAGCGATCTGCTCGGCTTGCACAAGTTGTTCCGTGATCGTTGTGCGTTTTATGAGAGGGATGAGCGATGTATGCACCCACTCTAAGGGTTTCATTAATAGATGAATATACTGCGTATAACCCGAACGGGTAGTGAGACGCGGTGCTAATAATAATAATAATAATAATAATAATATGAATATTACCAACCACCTTTTTTCTCTTTTTTCTAGACCGCCTCGGTGGCGTAGTTGGCTAACGCGCTTGTCGTGTTGAGCTCGACTACTGAGGACGGGGAGATCGAGGTTCGAATCTCGGTCGGGTGAACTGGGGGGGGGGGGGGTGATTTCCTAAATGGTTTTCCACTCTCCCTCTAATTCAACCATCCCAATTCCTAATCCATTAGCGTAATTAGTACTTAATCATGTAACCCGAACGGGTAGTAAGACGCGGTGCTAAATATATATATTTTTTTTAAGTAAATGGATGTGTCATTTGTATACCAAATGATTAATGTTAAGGGGAATTCTAACTTCTAAATATTATTTATGTTCTTATTTATTCTGGACAAATAAAACACAAGTTTGAAGTTAATATTTAAATAAGGAAAGTAAATGTGTTAATACCATCAGTGACAAATCTTAAATTTCAAACCATCTTTACCGTTTTTATTGTGGTACCTATTTTAGATAGTTGTAAAAAATAGTTAAATTTTCTTTTTAATAGAAAAAAAACCACTTCTGTTCAAACTCTGAAGATAGTTCTAACTCAAACACAATTATTTAAGAATCTATCTTTTTAAATAGTTGAAGTTGTCAAAAATGTTTCCACATCAAGAATATTTTTCTTTTCTTTTTAATCTCAAATGCATTTATAATAATTTTTTTTTCTAGTTAAAACTTTAAATATACCTTCATGTCAATTTCTTTTAAGATCCCACCAAAGTCAACACTATTAGTTACTTTCATCACATGTACATCAATATTACATCTATAATTACACATTAAATATTTTCTTACAGTTTAGTTAATCTTTTTAAGACTTGTGAGCCAAAGCCAAGCTAAACAATGTTGCAGAACAGCGGGCCTGACACAGAATAAAAAATAACTAAAATAGTAATAAACAAGTAACCATTTTTTATTTCAAAAATGTACTTTGAAACAATTTAAAATTAAAAACACTATTAATATGATTATAACAAAATAGTGAGATTTTTGATTTTGTACCTTATGTTTTTTAATATTGAGAACATGGTTATGCGTGTTTTCTTTAGGTATTTGTTTATTAAATAAATTGAATTAAGTATGACATACCGTTGGACCACACTAATTCATAGTCATACATACATACACGCACACACACATGCGCACACACACACACAATCAATATAAATTCAGATCAAAATATTCGTTAATAAAACCAATAAAACTAAAATCTAAAATGAAACAATCAAATGTATTAAATGTAAAGCTTGTATTGATATTTAGTTTTGAACCTATTTCAACAAACAAATGTTATAATATGAGCAAAGGTATCAATTGCAATGTATAATTATAACTAAAGGTTAGTTGAACTAAGTTAGAATTTGATTAAAACATTACAACTAAATTTATATTATATTTATTATCATATTTACAGTGGAACAATGTAACAAGATATTTTGTGTTAATTGACCTCGGTGGTCTTTGAATAAAGTGCTTGCTTCAGGACTCTATAATCGTAGGTTCAAACCCAAATGCGGTCAACAGATCTTTTTGGAGTGATAAAAATTCACAGTATTAATTTCATTTAGAAAAAAGATAAAGCCGTCTCTCATATGTTGATTGAAACATGTAAAATGAGTTTAGAAGGAATGTGAAAAATACCATTTTCGTCAAAATTTGTAGGTTGCTCTAAAAATTGTCGTATGTTTATATAACTAGCCGATTAAGAAAGTTCACATTAAATCCCTCAAATAAATAAATAAATTCATCTTCTAAACGGTGAATTGCCCAAAAAAAATGTACATATTGTTGAGAACAAATATTTGAAAAAAAAAACTATTCTGTACAGTTTGCTGTAAGATCTATATAACGCCCGGAAAGCGGCCGGAAGTAGAGGGTAGATTCTGGTTCGCAAAGCAAAATGCATTTATCACACTCTGGTTTCATAAATAACTATCAAAAGCTTTGCATTCAGTTAAAAAAGTTATAGCGTAACATTTTTGATTAGAATATATTTAAAAAAATAGAAAATAATATTTCAAAATGTTTTTGATGATTTTGGTAATAACAACAAAATTTGAATACATTCTGCTTAATTAATATTTTTATATTTCCTTCTCCAACAACTATACTGAGTTGAGGTTGCATCTCTTCTTCCGGAGTAAACCGTTCCTTCCCAGACTGACTGGCCAGCCAGCTGGTCTCTCCCGCTCTTTATTCCGTCAATCGATCGTTTTCGGGTCTGTCCGGCCCTTATCAGGGAAAGGGACCCATCGTATCACTAAACGAGTATTAGCGCAGGAGTTTACTGTCATGATTGGTGTATAATAACAGATTTAAAACTGTTAAAATCTTATATGTTTAGTTTGTTTTAACCAATTTTATTGTTTCTAGATAAAATTATGGCCACTCTATTACAAAATACCCGCCTCGGTGGCGTAGTTGGCTAACGCGCTTGTCGTTTTGAGCTCGATTGATGAGGACGGGGAGATCGAGGTTCGAATCTCGGTCGGGTGAACTGGGGGTGGTTTTTCCTAAATGGTTTTCCACTCTCCCTCTCCGCAAACGCGGGTTCACTTCCTCTAATTCAACCTTAACAATTCCTAACCCATTAGCGTAATTAATACTTAGAGCGTATAACCCGAACGTGTATTAAGACGAGGTGCTAAATATTTTATTATTATTATTATTATTATTATTATTATTATAATTACAAAATATCACCAATTCAATGTAAGCTTAGTTTTATTTTACAGAATATTGACGCTTGTTTGATCCTCCGAGAAAAGGGGTTTGTTTCTTTGCATAAAGTAGTAGAATGACAAGTGTGTCAACAAGTGCAGTAGTCGAGCTACTGTGTATTCATAAGTCATATTTGGGAGCGTAGTTTTCTCCATCCAGGTTTTTTTGGCGAGAAAATTAAATTTTTGAAAAAAGCAGACCCACTCCATCTGTATTGGATTCTACTAAGAATAATGATATTTAGAATAAATTCGGATTCAAAATTATAAGGCAGGCTAAAGGTCATACTCATTTGCAGGCCACAACCCAAGAGAAAATCTCGGCAATCGAAATTGACCATTATTTTTATTATCTGAGTAAGAACTACAATTATTATTTAAATATATATATATATTATAAAATTTAATTATTTTAATGGTGACCTGGTGGTCTAGGGGTAAGGTGTCGTACTTCTGTGTTGGGGTCCGGGGTTCAATCCTCGGTCCCGGCACAAATTTATCTGATTACCAAACCCTTCCTTCACCTCTGACAAAACATCTTGTGAATGTAGGGCATTCTAGGCCTCCACCGTGGTTCGAATTCCTTGTTAAACTGTAGGTCCTCCATTTCATCTCACAATCACCCCACCATTACACATTAGCAGAAGTGCGTATAACCCGAACGGGTAGTAAGACGCGGTGCATAATAATAATAATTATTATTATTTTTTTAATAATATTTCAAAAATCACCAATTATTTTGTTTTATTCCATGCATTGTTTGTGTCACCCTCATCCTTTCTTCCTCATAATACTTTTAACTATACAAAACAATAACAAGACCAGTGTGAGTTTCTAATTATACCAGGGACTATCAGACCCCTTTATTGTAACTTCATCTCTTCCTTTTGTCCAGAATTGACCTAATGCCACTGATCTATGATATTGATAAAGGTAATTTACTGCACAGTGTGATGTGGCCAAAGAAGGATACATTTTCAACCTTATATGATGCTTTCGTAAAGTTTATACGCAAACTATATGTTGATAATGGCTCTGTAATATTTGACGGTTTACTCAACAAATAAAATCAACATGAAAAGCAGAGTGCGTCAGCAACGACTTTAGAAACAAACTTCAGCTACAATTTTATTTGATGAGAATACATTTCTTAATTTGCCTAGTGACAAGTTCATAGATAATATAAAATATATGGTTTGTCTAATTCCCCAATTACAAAAAGCATTTGAGAAAGAATACATAGAGACACAAATTGCCCCAGATGATACTTATTGTAAAAAGTAAATGGCTAAATTTTACGACATTAGAATGTGTATGTAATCGGACAGGATGTCAGCTTGTTGTTCTTACTGCCCTTACTTCCTTATACAAATATATTCTATCTTAAATGAAGCATTTTATATATATTGATACAAGAATTTACATTTATCAAGATGTGCTTTGTTCCAATATTATTTCTAAATGTAAGAGAATCTCGTGTCTGGATAAACCACATTCAAACATATTATCACCTGTGTATACAACCGAGGCTCCTCATCCACCACCATGATCAAGACTTCCATATGTACTTGAAAATTAGGGTGAAGTAAACGGTGTGACTGTGTTAAAAGTTGTTTACACTACTCAACCATGTGTAACAACTTTCATGGACAAGAATGTCTCAGTTCTGAAAATGTAGACGAGCCTCTGATGGCTCCGATATGACTGACAAAGAGGGAGATTTAGTCCATTAACATCCATGAATAATAGTTGAGGATCTACATGATTGGTTCAAGACCAGAGCAATATTTTAAACGGGCGTGACCATGTTTATTCAGTACCATGGCTAAGTAATACCATTCTTGACAACATTCTTAGGTCCTTTCACTCTCGCTCATAGAAATTCTTGTGTGCTGAGTTCTCCTTGAATAACTCAATAAATGATAAATAAAAATGTTTGTTTGGAATTTAGGACGGCCGTTAGGATTCAAAAATTAACAAGAAATATACATTTCTAAGCTTTTATTTCACTCAAAACAATAATTGCATTATTGTGATTTATTTGATTTTATTATAAAAAATTGGCGAGTCTTGATTGTCAAAATATCTTCTTCTATTATTATACAAAGTCCATTCCTTGCGTCAATGTACATCGACACAGATGCTTCACCAATGGGAGAATGTAGGAAAGATTGAGATGTATTTTGTTCTGTCTATGGTTTTATATTAATGTTTTGAGTTAAATAACACTAATTTTACCGAGACAAGTAGTTCTTTTGGCTTCGTTGGCATGGCTTGGCCTTGAACAAGTGTTCTGAAATAGGAGTTTCAGTGATAATGTGAACATTATTGTTGGAGTTCAAGCAAATGAAGTTGTTATATTGTGGGTGAATCGCAGACCATGTTCGTCTTGTTGCTCTCACCTTAACATGAGTTCATAGCTACACGAGATTGTTGTAATGGCGAATGATATAAAATAACCTCCCACCTCGTGTTACTAAACAACATACCAAAGAGTGGAATAACAGACTAATGTACAGTTACTCATAATTGATTTTATGGACGATGCTACAGACTGAGATCGTCGCTGATTAACACTGACTCCAGCCATTTTATTTTTGGACCAAACCCGTCATAAGGTCAGAATATTGGTGGCCAGGGTCCAGTGGCGGCTCGTCACTTTAGAAGCTGGAGGGCGCAGCCTGTTTAATTCATAAATTATTTCTAAATACTATATTTCAAAGAAGACACAAATTTCATAATATGTTTTGCTAAATATTCATTTAGTTAAACTCAAAAAATTAATATCACAAACAACATGGAAAGATTTAAAAAAAAACTTCCCCAAAGGACGTGGATATGTTGTAGAAACTCTGCAGCTGTGTGATGTGCATAAATATATAGGTATGCATGTTCTCACTTTGTTCCATACAAAATTCAGGACATGGCCTACCTAATGAATTCAATTCTCTTTTTTTGATCAAGAGCTAATCTTGCAATATTCGTTGTCTTAAGCGCCTGAATTGAACTATTCATATTAAGCCTAGTTACAAAAAAATCAAAACATATAACTCAAATAAACATTATCCTGAAATAACCCTACATAATATTTTTATAAACGCATACGCCACACACATCCTCAAGATGCAGGAGCACGCAGGATGACTGACAACTCTTGCTGGTTCACGCTATATAAATTTCACAGGCTTTCAACCTTAGGGCGCGTAAGGGAGTGCGCCTTAAAAGAAAAATAAGGTATGCTAGCTAGCTAGAGTAGGAGAAGGACAATGGGTTAAGGGGAGGGAAGTTTTGGTCTCACTATGTCAGGCGCTGACCGTCGCTCGCCTGACTGATTGCCATTTGAAGCCAAGGGTGAAGGGGTGGGAATGATTGGTTTCACAATATAAGCCGCTGACCACCTGGCGCCCGACCTTATGCCATTTTAAAAACATTGCCTGCTATTACTTAAACCAAAAACATATTTTTCTTGAAACTATTATGGCAAGATAAAATTGTCGTGAAAGTGCGAATAATAACTTTAAAGGGAACTGGGGATTCGTGGGGTTGGGGGGCACGCGCCTCCGCGCCTTAGGGACGAACCGCCCCTGACAGGGTCATTCCTGTGTGATAAGGGGTGCTTGTGAGCCATTGAATTAGTCATAAATTCAAAGTTGACTTTCCTTTGGACAAATCCACATTCATAGAAGAAACTCGTAAGACCAAGAACATTAAAATAAGAACAAATTAATAATGTATTGGCAAATAACTTTTGAGAACAACAATATAGGTAAGTAATTAGCAAGCATTCTACTGGTCTGCCATATTAGATTTGTTCTGAGACGCTACATTGTAGATTGGGGCTTTTAATCTTCTCTCCATCAATGTGTTGTGCATTTATTGTTTTTTACTCGTATTTTTAAAATCATAAATAGAGGATTATAGTAGTAGGCTAAATAATAGAACCATTACTGGCTTCAAGAGTAAATCACGGTACAAAACATTGTTTTCTGTATTAGTAGCCCATGTACCCAGAATGGAGAAGACAACCTTGAATGTAAGAATAATTTTTATACAGAGTATTTAAATTAAGATCAGAGCTACAACATAGAGCAAAACCGTGGCATGACACTTGCAAACCAATGCACAATGTTAACTGTGAAAATCTATAAAACTATATAGAATATGGAACAATGTCACCTTAAACTTAAAAGCATTTGGTGATAATACTACTAACAATAGATATGCATGTAATTGGCGCAATACCTCCTTAAATTCAAAAGTTAACTGACAATAACCACCTAGACATTTAAAATATTTTACCGTGATGCGCATACCAACGATAACTACCCTTAGAGAAGACCCCATAGCCATCTATAACCAAGTGTGTCATCATTTTTAACCTACCAATACATGGGGTAAGACATTCTCACTATAACTTAAAACATGCCCATAAAAGCTAACACATTCACGAAAAGTATTATCAGGAACCAATGAGAACAAGGTAGCACAGATGTGCTAGAGACAGTGAAGAAAACATTTAGTAAGATTCTATTCCACCAATTGCAAAATTTAACACAATATCTTGCATTACACATCCTCTCCTTTTATTTTGTTCAACTCAAGCATGTCACACCATAGCTCTTGATCTCGCTCATAAAGGTTGGGGAACCTCGGTAAATCTCCAGAAATTCTAACATATGCCTCTGGGTTGACAGCAAGTTGTCAAAATCTCTCAATGCATTGCTCAGCGACGATTTGAGGTTGTTTGTTCCAACATGTAAAATCACATATTCAAAGTATGGGACAACCTTGTTGGTTTTTGCAATAAAAAGGCACTTTTGGTTTCACAATTATTAGAGTTTATTCAAAACGTTGTTTAGCGATAGGAAGCGATACATTTTTATTTATTTAGTTAGTGCGTATGGTTGTTTACTTACAGTTGCCTTAGGGATTTTGATTTAACCATTGTTGGGGTGCTGCGTTAGCAAAGGATGAGAGATAAAAATTAAAAGTTATCAAATAATATAAAAAGATGTTAAAATACATCAACACTCTCCCTTATTTTATAACTTGTAAACTCCCATTTTGTTACATAAAAATTTAAAATGAACTGAAAACAATGGTTTTGTAAAAATGTCCGCGAGCTGATTTTGAGTGTCAACTTTTAAAATGTTGATTTCCCCATCGGTGACCAATTCGCGAACAAAGAAGTGTCTGATCCGAATGTGTTTTGTTCTTCGATGAAACTCAGGATTTTGTGCAAGCCGGATGGCTGCTTCGTTGTCAACTTGCAGAGTAGGTGTCGACTTCAGATGGCCAAGTTCGCTCAGAAGCCGCTTGGTCCACAGCATCTCTCTCGCAGCTTCACTGGCAGCTACGATTTCAGCTTCGGTTGTGGATATGGCAACAGAGGCTTGTCGCTGACTCATCCACGAAATAGGTGCCCCAGAGTACCGGCAGAGCACTCCTGAGGTAGAGCGTCCTGTAGTTAGGCAGCCACCATGATCTGCATCGCTGAAACAATCAAATACACCTTTTTCCAGGTTGGATTTGTAGATCAGTCCGTAGTCTGTCGTTCCTCTCAGATACCGCAGAATCCTTTTTACTTTCTGAACATCACGGTTGGTTGGATTTTCGAGGTTTCTGGACACCACGCTGACAGCATATGCGATGTCTGGTCGTGTGCCGCACATCAAGAACATAAGTGCTCCAACAGCTTGTCTGTAGGGGAAGTCAGGATTTGGAGGACTTTCTTCTGCATCGTTGTCCTTGATAATTGGAGTAGATACAGTTTTGCAGTTGGTCATTTCAAATCTCTCGAGTATGGTCTCCGTGTAGTGTTTCTGGCTCACACTAATTGATCCGTCCTTTTCTCGGCTGATTTCCAATCCTAGAAAATAAGACGCCGGCATGGAGGTGATTTTGAACTCCTTTTTCAGATCGTTGATGAACTTCTGAAGTTCTTGCTCATCTTCAGCTGCAATCAGTCCGTCGTCAACGTAAAGAACGAAAAACATCTTCTTCTGTCCTTTTCGTCTCACGAACAGACAGGGATCCGCTTTACTTCGCTTGAATCCCAAGCTGACGATGTAGTTGCTGAACTTTTTGTTCCAGCATCGAGGAGCTTGCTTCAGTCCATATAAGCTTTTCTTCAGGCAGCAAACCCGGTTGGATCCATCACTATGTCCTTCAGGTTGCTGCATGTAGATGGTTTCCTGGAGGTCACCATAGAGGAATGCTGTTGAGACGTCAATTTGTGCTAGTCTCATCTTCTCGTTGGCAGCAACACTGAGTAAAGTTCTTATAGTTGATGTTCTTGCAACTGGACTGAAGGTTTGATCGTAGTCCACTCCTTTCCGCTGTGAAAAGCCTTTGATGACCAGTCTGGCTTTGTATTTATCAATCGATCCATCGGCGTTGGTTTTGATCCGGTAGACCCATTTATTCGAGATTGCTCTTTTTCCTGGGGGTAGATCAACCAGTTCCCAAGTCTTGTTCTCTTCAAGAGCTTTCATCTCACGACTCATAGCTTCTTTCCAACGATCTTGCTGATCCGATCGCATGGCTTCTTTGTAGGATCCAGGTTCCTGAAGAGGGCTAGAGAGAAGCATCACGAAGTCCTGATATTTCTCTGGAGGTTTGAGCGACGAACGATTACGAAGGCGCTTGACGATGGCTTCTTCATCTGGACTTGGAGCACTATCTGGAACTTGTTCATCTAGACCTTCTTCTTCATCAACAGTACTCATATCCCAGAATTCATCATCATTTTCTTCGCTTTGCGTTTTGTCATCATCTTCTTGACTTTCTTCAGAAGTTGAATCCACTGGTTCAGCAGCAGAGTCGAGACTTTCCGGAAGATAGTTGTCGATTTTATGCTCTAGCACCTTTTCCTCGAAGATGACATCTCTTGATCTGATGAGTCTTCCTTCCTCTTCACAGAAGATCCTGTAGCCGTCGTCTTTGTCGTATCCGATGAGAATTCCTTTGATTGCTTTTGGATCCATCTTCTTCCTTTGTTGTTTTGGAATGTGTGGATAGCAGGTAGATCCGATCACCCGAAGATGTTTCAGACCTGGTTTACTGCCATGCCACAACTCGTAGGGAGATTTTCCATCAACTCGGGAAGGTCCTGTCCTGTTGAGAACATAGGCTGCTGTGTTGATCATCTCGGCCCAAAGCATCTGAGGCAGCTTTCCATGAGCATACATCATTGCTCGAGCAGTTTCAACCACGGTGCGGTTCTCTCTTTCACTGGAGCCATTCTGCTCTGGAGTGTAGGGCATCGTAATGCGTTGAACAATTCCTTCCTTTTGTAGGATTTTTCTGACATGCTTGTTGTCGAATTCCTTGCCACCGTCGCTTAGCAGCTCTTTGATGTTGTGTCCAAGAGTCTTGACTTCCGCAACGAATTGAGCCAACTTCTCTGCAACTTCGGACTTCTCTTTCAAAAAGTAGATGGTCCTGAACTTTGTGTAGTCATCCTTGAAGAGGACGAAGTACAAGTATCCTGACATGGACTCTTTGAATGGACCGCAAACATCTGTGTGGATCCGCTCTCCCGGTTCCGTTGTCTTAGACCTCGTACCGAAAGGCAGACGATGAGCTTTGCCATAGACGCAGCCTTCACAAAGTTCACTGTCCAAGTTGACATGAATTCCCAGCTTGTCCAGAAGGGATTTCACGTGTCGCTTGTTCTGATGTCCGAATCGTTCATGGTAAAGTTGGAGAAGATTGTTTGCTTCTGTTGCGTTGACTTCATTGGATGGAATGTCGTTCACGTTCTTCACGTTCAGCCTGTAGAGTCCACCAAACCGCTCACGAACTCCAGTCAGTTTCACTTCGCCGTTGACGATGAAGTTGCAAACCTCTGGAGACGAGATGAACCTGCTTTCCTTGTTCTTATCCTGCGCTGCAAGGACTGAGAATAGATTTCTCTGGATCCCGGGAACACACCATACATCAGCCAACGTGAGCTTGTGCATCTTGCCGTTGACTTCTGCTTCGATGTCAATGTCGCCTTTACCAATAGCCGCAACCTTCACGCCATTCGCTGTGATCACTGTGTGGTTTGTAGAAAAAGACTCGAACGTCCTAAAAATATTTTTGTTATTAGAAACATGACTTGTTGCTCCATTATCTACATACCAGAACTTGGAGTTGCACTCCAAGTTCATCACAGTCGAGGCTACCGTAGTCAGGATCATATTTGCACCCTTTTCCGGATTTTCCGAGTTGCTGGCTTTGTTGCCAAGTGCTTCATCCGCGATTCGCTTCCTGCATACCTTTGCTAGGTGATTTTTCTTCTTGCAGTAGGTGCAAAATTTCTTTTTGTCACCCTTTTGCTGATTCTTGTGCGAGTTGTTTGGCTGCTTTGACGAATTAACATAGAGGGCTTCTTGTTGAGATGACTCTTGTTTGCCTTTCAGTGCATTCTCGTAGGCACACAGCTGGTTCGTCAAATTGTCGATTGTCCTGTCAGCTTTTGACATCAGCATCCAGCTCGACTTGAATGAAAAGTAATCTTCAGGCAACGTACCTAAAATTTTACAGATCATAAATAAATCTGGCAAATTTGAGGTTAGCTCGGCGTCGTTACTTATTTCCTGCTTTAGTTCGCTCCACAAATTCTTTAATTTTGAGACATGCGTAGCGATATCATCTTCAACGGCTTTTTCATAACTAAAGAACTTAAGGCATAAATTGTAAACCTTGTCTTCGGAGACGCCGTCGAAGAGTTTGTGCAGTTCGAGCCACACCTCCCGGGCTGACTTGAGACGCATTATTTTCTGAAGTGTCTCTTCCGTCATATTTGCGGTTAAAACGATCAACGCATGGCTGTCTGCCTTATTAAAAGCGTCGAGCGATGTCTGGTACTCCGCTCTTTGTGCCGCGGTCGCTTCATCAGACAACGCCCTTGGTTTGACTAACCTGCCTTCAATTACGTCTGTCGCTCCGGGGATACCTCGTAAACAAATGCTCAGTTTGTATCGCCATGTATTCCAGTTTCCTTTTCCTTCCAGAAGTCCAACGTTGATAATCTTCGTCGAGTCCATTGTGAGCGTGGCGGCGTCGTCCTAACCTCAAAATGTCTCGTCGGATTTTCTCCAAAAATATCGCACCAAGTGAATTTATTTTAACAAAATCAATCACGCACTAATGTCGTTACGTGCCTGGGCCCATAACCTGTTGGTTTTTGCAATAAAAAGGCACTTTTGGTTTCACAATTATTAGAGTTTATTCAAAACGTTGTTTAGCGATAGGAAGCGATACATTTTTATTTATTTAGTTAGTGCGTATGGTTGTTTACTTACAGTTGCCTTAGGGATTTTGATTTAACCATTGTTGGGGTGCTGCGTTAGCAAAGGATGAGAGATAAAAATTAAAAGTTATCAAATAATATAAAAAGATGTTAAAATACATCAACAAACCTCTTCTGCAACAAGAATCAAGTCGCCAACACAGCACCCAGGGAAGGAAATCACAGTAACATTGTAGTCAAAATGATGAGTGAGATACTTCACCATGGAATCTCCTAAAATCAAAGTCATGTTGAAAAATTCACAAGCCTAGACCTACACTTAAACAAAACGAGATATTACACTATCTTAGAACTGTTAAAATTAAATATTTGAAATTACACTAGCCTAAATCTTCTCTTAAATAAATAAAGCTAGAACAACAAGCTATTACAAAATTACACTTAAAATAAAATTGAAACTAAACTAACTTAGACCTTTTCTTAAATTAACCAAAATTACACTAGCCTAGATCTTCTATTAAATTAACCAAGCTCGAAAAACCAGCCTACACTTAATCCTAAGTTAAACAAGCTATTACAAAGAAAGATAAATTACACTTCTTAGAATAAAATTGAGCCCCTAACTACAATAAACACAATATGGTACTTATAAAAACTACTTATCTTAGCGAAACCTCTGCACTTTAAAATTACTATTATAAAAAAAAGTACCTCACAACACAATACTTATATAAACTACTTAAATAATACTTAACTTGGGAATACCACGTACGTAACGAATACAAAAATAGGAATGGCGCTCAACTGTATTCCAAACGATCGCCTACCTTTAAATACACGTTTTAATTTTCATTGGTCAAAAAAGAAACGCGGTTTCTTATTGATTGAAAAGGCGAATGCACTATCGTCATTGGTCAATTTAATAAAATACCGTGTCAGCAGCCAATTTAATATGGCAAATAGCTTCTGCCATGTCCCGTGTCACTAGACACAGCCTTTTATTATTTACACTCGCTTCCCCCAAACCCCACCAGTCTCAACCCGTAACAAACAAACAACGCCGAGACAAAAAAAAAAGAAAA
This sequence comes from Timema cristinae, assembly GCA_039000515.1. Lineage (NCBI taxonomy): Eukaryota > Metazoa > Arthropoda > Insecta > Phasmatodea > Timematidae > Timema > Timema cristinae. Next base: position 11,091,101 of record JBCFYV010011172.1, on the reverse strand, counting down.
GATTCTATGCCAATATCCCTGTAATGAGCAATTATCTGAATAATTAGGCTTAAGTTCGATATTTAATTCAAAGCATACCTTTCTTTGTGTTTTGAAAAGATTATAAGAATTATGTTTGATTTTATTTTGCGTATTATCATATATTTTTAAGGTAGTTGATAGCCTACCTAAATATTTGAAAAGCTTGATCTCTTTACAATTGCATAAATGCCTGGATTATTTTGGAAATTTCGTTGAATGAGATATTTGATTTGGCTCACTATATTGGATTTTATTTGGAAAAAATTTGAAACGTTTTCTTTCTATTATTTTCAGATGATACTTTTATTTTTATCTACAAATTTAGTGACATTTCACAGATGTTTATTCCCTGTCGATCTCTCGAAAGTTACTAAGTTGAACGTTCACCACGAATTTGTAAGCTTGACGGTGGTCTTTTATCTTTGCTAATCAAGAAGAGGAAGAAACAGAATATTTTGTGTACATCCGATGTTATCTTCACTTAAGGACAGTGGTTTATATTATACATTATTTGACGACCTGTGCGCTGACGAAAAGAAATTCTTCAATAATTATGTGTGGATGTCAAGAGCATCTTTCCATGAACTGCTAGGCTACATAGAAGAGACACCCGCCCCGATTTTGAATATGCATTTTTATATAATCACAGATTACTATTGAAAACCAAACAGGAAAAACAACGATAAAACGTAAACAAAATGCTTACAAAAATAAAAGAAACATGATTATCGTTTACAAAATTTTAAACCAAAACAAAAGAACTACGGGTAACGTTCAGAGGCAGACACTTCAGAGAGAGGTGAGACTGTGAGGCTTTCTGGTTTGGTGGTGGTGTTGTCTGCGAGATTACGGTATTAAAAAACTATTAGGTTATGCACATACATTTAACAATTTTCTCGGCATAGTCAGGCTTTACTTCAATTGACAGTAGTCTCATTTTGCTATTAATAATGACAAACTAACATTCAACAACTTATCGTGCTCAAGACAGAGGCTCATTGAAAATGGTTTCTGTTGGTCAAAGTATTGATACTGATCACTGGAAAAGAAAACTCTTACTAAATAAGATTTCAGTGGATATGATTCCTCTCCCAAAATAACACTAGGTATTGAAATATTTGTCCCTGGAAGTGAGTTATGTCTTCCAACACCAAATGCTCATGTTTCAAGATTTTGGGATAGATTTAAATGAGGTAAAACATACCATTACTTTCTTTGCCATATGCTCCTACATCAATAGCAATAAACTTGTAATTTGGCCCTGCAACCGCTTGGTAAACGATTATAAAAACACAGTTTCTAATTGCAATAGACTACTTGCTACCTGAGTTCTTTGGATTTTTTATGTGTATGTGTTTTCCATCTATACATCCAACACAATTTGGGGAGTTCCCACTTATTCTAAAATCCTTCAGTTATAGACATAATGTCATCGTATATTGTAAATAGAATACTTACATGTCTCATGAACAAGTCTGCCAACATTAGTTTCTAAAATTATAAATGAATATCCTAATGTCTTGAACGAGAAGCCTGTTACCAATTACTTACAAAATTAATTTATTTTAGACATTTAAATCTACATACTAGGTACTTATCAGTCTTGATATAAAAATAAATATTCTAAACAGGGTTGGCTGGGAATGGGAAAGGAGTTAAAAATAAATAATCATGTTACAATATAATTCTTTTGTTATTATGAATAAAACTATACAAAGTTTACTATTACAACTATTGCATGTCCTAACAATGTTTTTATGGTGGAATAATTTCAATAAAATTGGAAAATGATATCTAGTGATGGGTTATGGCTTTTATAAAATATTTAAAAGTATCTTTATTAATTCGATCCAATTGTTTCCAGAAATAAAATCGTGGGTGACTGATTCACATCTGATACATTTGTTTCCAGTGGGCAAACCACAGATACAAAATCTGAGGTGTTTGTTCCTTTCTATTTCTGACGAATTAATTCTCACAAAAAACGCAGCCATTGAACGACTAGGCTCACGCTCTGCAACTCGATGGAAACTGTTTCTGACCATGAAATTGATTGCAGGCTGCTACAAATGCTCCCATTTGTCCCAATTGTGTTTTAGTTTCACAAGTTTCCTAGTATAAAGTCTGCATAAATTGATCTGTGAGGTACAAGTTTTTGCTTTGTATTTTCATAGACGTATACGTAGACGTAGGGTAATCTGATCTGTGGATAGTACTTTGAGATATATCTTATTGTACTCATTAGTAAATTAAAATTGTTGAGTGTATTTAATATAATTGTGGATTAATAGTTTGTAAAACTAATCCTTGATTAGAGCAGAGGCAATCTAGTACTACTTCGCCACTGGATTTGTTCCACTTTTGCTACAATCACTGTATTTGAACTTGCTCCTAATCTAAAGCCCCGTATACAGACTTTGAATCTGTAAGGTGTGTAGTACTCCATAAGAGATTGACTCAACACTCACGAATTGAACTGTGTACAGAATCCTTTCCTTAATTTCTTACTTCTTATCACTCCATAAAATTTGATTCAAATTTAACTTTGTAAGGACTACGAATCACCACAAATTAAACGTGCACCCGCATCTAAATGAAAGCACCATTGTCATTATTATAACAATCACACTAACTAGCTCATGTTTTAAATATATTATTTGTGACTGCACTTAACCTAAGCTTCAAATATAGCCAATCTTAGACGTTTTGTCAAAATATGGAGTGGTGCTATTTTTGTTAATAATTGTTCAGCTGGGGTTACGTTTGCTTGTGCTTAGCTCTAGAAAATTTCCTTTCAAAGTGTTTAATTCATCTCAATCGAAAAAATCCTCAAATTATTCTTATTACAAAAAACATAACATTTTAATGTTGATTGTTATAGCATTAGTCTTGCCGAGAGGGAAATCACGTTTTAACGGTTTTTATCCTTAATCACATGGTGGTTTATACACTTAGAAAGGCAGAGTCTACAGACTCGTTGAGGAGTCTGTAAGGCTGACCCAAATTGTCCTTAAGCAATGATGGTCCTTATTAACGTAATGGCGTCTATACAGTCTATCCTTAATCAGTTAACCCTGCCAGCCAAGAGGAAAGTCTGAGATGACCGTCATATTAAACTATGTCTAGAGCAAGGCGCAAACATATATTGTTAAAGCAGAGTTTTAAAGAATACATATGTGAGGTTTAACCCACCAAAGTGACACTCTTGTTTCAGGAAAGTTAATATTTCTTGGGAAAAAAAAAGTTTTTCTAAATGCCATGCTTTCCTGGGTTTTTAAATTTTTAGAAAAACATATTTTTTTTAAATAACTGCATGCTCAAACTATAATTACATTTTGTATTTGTTTCCAAATCAACTGACCCTTTTGCTGCTATTGGTGGTTTCATTTCAATGCGCTCACACAATTACTTCTCAAAGATTGGTAGTCCATAGTACTCTGTATCACTATTGGCTATTCCAGTTTAAATGGCAGAATAGGCTCTGATGGACACCTAACCAGCATGTCATGTGATTAGCACAATGAACTCTATGGCTGTTAATCTCAGTTGTTTTAGACTCGAGCGGCTACTCTTACATTCACATTCAAGCAGCTCAGTTCTCAGTATGAGGCTTCGTTTGTTCCATATCAGGCCCAATGCTTCATGTAAAGAATCCAAGCGACGAGGATTGAACCTGGGGTCTGTAGCCTGGAACTATTGATCACTAGACTAGAGATCGGTCTTAGAAGAATATAGTAATTTAAATGTTTTTAGAACCTTTCACCTAGTTCCATAGCAACATAAGAGTGTGGGTTTATATGGTTGGATAGTAAGAGGAAATAGGGGATGATTGGGGAGTAAAATAATCAAATGATCATTCAAGAAGGTAAAAGATAGCACTACCGTAAAGTGGGGCTATTTTGACGTAATATTTAGTATAATTAATAAGTAATATTCATAAAAACTAAAGGTACCTAATAATGTTCTTCAAATGAACCAAGGGGGTTTTTAATGTATCTTAACAGGAATTACTGCATATTATATGTATAAAACTTGTTATAAAATTACAAACGTTCATAGTAATCCCACTTGTGCGAAAAAATTACCACTTTGTTAACATTTTGTAATATTGTTTATTTTCACATTCTTAAAATGGTATCCAACACCTAAAATAATGCTATTAAACCAGGCTACAAGATGTAACACTTAGAATTACCATCAATTTGTGGTATGACTTGGGAACATACAAGGTGACCATGAATTTTTTTGCGTTTTGGCAGTGGGAGAAAAAATCCTGTTACTAAACTATTCATAATATCATAAATCTAAGTGTATATTCTGAAAGTTGATAAAATTTTGCATCTAACAATGTTAACTATAATCCATTCAATGCTAAGTTCTGGGAATAAAGACAGATTAAATCTTTACTACTTCCGCGTGTCAAAGTTATCCACTGTGTTAAAGCAGTCCCACTTTAGAGTATTTTGATTATTTTTTCAAAACTATTTTCAAATAGAATATAGTTCTAGTAGGAGGTAACATAATATTCATTCATCTGCTTTGGTGGGCGCATGTGAGCCTCACTATTGTATTGGACTAGACTGCCGACAACAATTAAATCGGAGGTTTGAATATCTTGAGAGTGGTTTTTCCAAATTGATTGTACACTTTCTCTCCATGCAAATTCGGGTGCGCTTCCTCATCCTAACTCATTAGCATAATGATCACAAATAACCTGAACATATAGTACAACGGGGTGTTAAAAACCATATTCAGTACTGTACATTATAATTATATCATAAAGGAAAGAAGCTAAATAAATTAATATTTACAATGATAATGAGTAGGGCTAGGATTTTGGTGACCTAAAATTTTATATAAAATGGCATTTATGACACAAAAAATTTAAAAAATGCCGTTTAAACAAACAAATAAAGACCAAAAACAATTATTTTTTTCCTTCCTAAAAACAGGTCCTATAAGAGAAGGAAAAACTTGTGTTTTTCTCTCTTGACATGCTGCTGCACAGTAAATTTCCTTTCCACGGCAACTCTCACGTAACAGAGTTTGCAATATATATCTGTTCATCGATATAGAATACTTTTTCGCCATATTCAGCAAAAAAATGTTTTAACTCATGCGAGGCACTTTCTTTCACTTTAGACATGTTGAATGTTAAATTCACATAATCACCACGTGCAACTTCCGAAAAATTTAGAGAAACAATGAGCCCCCGTTATTTGCAAAACTTACTCAGGCTAGTTTAGTCAAGTTTATTTACAGCCACACTAAGCTAGAGGGGAGGGGAAAGAAGATCTATCCAGCTATCACCAGCTTGAAGGAAGAGACAGGAAATGGATAGTAGTAGTCTAACCACCGGTTTGGCACCATTGTTTGCTATTACGTGTGCAGGGGTATTCTAAACATGGGCACATGACTCAAAAAAGAGAGATTAATACTAACATTAATAACAACCTACTATTTTGTTGGTATTATTTTATAAGTATTGATAAGGTATATCAAACGTGACAGTTGAAGATAGCTTGAATTGACTTATGAAAATTGTTTTAGTAAATTTTCCAACTAATAAAAGCTTCTATCAGAATTTGATTGTATATTGCTTCACGAGAAATAAGAGAAGAGTTCCCCTTTACTTTGTTTGGTAAATGTATCCTTAGCCAAAAACTCTCCAAACAGCAGCACAACGCATTTAAAATATTGTGGGAATAGATCACATACTGTGCTTGTATGGTTGAAATTGTGTTTCATAATACCAAAGCTACCAACTGCAACTCCCTCAAACCAGCTGAAAAGTATATTTAATATACAACCATTATTTGTTTTAGACTTTTCCTCAATATCATTACGGTATGATATTAACACACAATAACAACTTCCTTTCTAAATTCTGACTGCTCCGAAATATCTCCGGAGCATAGAACAAGTTTGTTTCGAACCCTGTTCCAATGCTAACTATGCCAAGCGTTGATAAACCCTTATAATACATAAGCTTTTTTTGTGCTTCTATCCATCACACAACATAGTAATTACACAGACTTGAATGAAAGAAAATGACAAATATGGATAAACAAATAACCATATATTTAATTGTTGTAACTTTCCAAACATACCCATGACAAGAATTAACTGCTCCTTTTGTCTCTCAAGATCAGGCTGTGAATGTGACGTCAGAGGAGCTGTGAAAAAATAGCAGTTTTAATTATACCAGATGAGGCCGGGAATAAGCTTGTGAGGAGGCATGTTAGCTGTCACGAGTAGAAACAAGATAGGAAAATAATTGGGGTACAAGAATATGTGAGATAGTAAAGGAAGCAAGACTGAGATGGTAT
>JBCFYV010011172.1:11072573-11084651 GCA_039000515.1 Timema cristinae | reverse complement strand
CCCATTCCATCCAACCCTATTTAGAATATTGATTTTTATATCAAGACTGATAAGTACCTAGTATGTAGATTTAAATGTCTACAATAAATTAATTTTGTAAGTAATTGGTAACAGGCTTCTCGTTCAAGACATTAGGATATTAATTTATAATTTTAGAAACTAATGTTGGCAGACTTGTTCATGAGACATGTAAGGCTATTTGGGTTGCATTGCATGCTGTACGTATTCTATTTACAAGATACGATGACATTATGTCTATAACTGAAGGATTTTTGAATAAGTGGGAACTCCCCAAATTGTGTTGGATGTAGAGACGGAAAACACATACACATAAAATATCCAAAGAACTCAGGCAGCAAGTAGTCTATTGCAATTAGAAACTGTGTTTTTATAATCGTTTACCAAGCGGTTGCAGGGCCAAATTACAAGTTTATTGCTATTGATGTAGGAGCATATGGCCAAGAAAGTAATGGTATGTTTTACCTCATTTAAATCTATCCAAAAATCTTGAAACATGAGCATTTGGTGTTGAAGACATAACTCACTTCCAGGGACAATTATTTCAATACCTAGTGTTATTTTGGGAGAGGAATCATATCCAATGAAATCTTACTTCATGAGACCAATACTTGAAACAACAGAAACCATTTTAAATGTCCACCTGTCTTGAGCCCGACAAGTTGTTGAATGTTCGTTTGTCATTATTAATAGCAAATTGAGACTACTGTCAATTGAAGTAAAGCCTGACTGTGCCGAGAAAATTGTTAGATGTATGTGCATAACATTTTAATAATTGATAAATAAAATAAAAAGGGCAAGAGCAAGTATCCTCATCTACTTTCCAACAAACACATTCGGAAAACAGTAGATGTGGTAGACTCGGTGAAAATAAAGCTACCAGTTCTGCATATGTTATCAGAGATAAATTTAAAACTTATTTTTGCTAACGAGAACTGTGCAAATAACTACTTTTTTTCTGTACACAATATATTATTACCTCTGGAATACTACTCCGGGTGAAAATTCCCTCATGTCAAAACTATATGTTTCTAAACATCCATGTGGAATACATCCTGAACTCTGCACGGTGCAATACGATTCATCAAAATAACTGCAAAGAATCCCATCGATATGGGATAGTTCACACTTCGGATGTTTTTGTCCAAAGACACACAAATTACTATGGGTACAGTGGACGACCTTCAATATCTTTCAATGATACCGGATCGTTTGCAGCTATTCGTACGACTTCTGATAAACATAATTCAGACGAAAACGCAGCCAGTGGACGACTAGCTTTAAGCTGACCCGGAAATTCGGATGAAACTTTTCGTTTCATGCGCTATGATGGTGTATTGTTTCAAATGTAGCCAATTATACTAGAAAATCAATTGAATGAAACTGACCTCACTCAAGGACCCTTATCACATTTTATAATGCAATAATATAATGGGATTCAAAACAATTTCTTCAAAGAACATTATAAAATAAATTGTTATTAATTATTTTAAACCTAATACTTTTTAATACCGTAATCTCGCAGACAACACCACCACCAAACCAGAAAGCCTCACAGTCTCCCCTCTCTCTGAAGTGTCTGCCTCTGAACGTTACCCGTAGTTCTTTTGTTTTGTTTTAACATTTTGTTCACGGTAACCATGTTTATTTTGTTTTTGTAGGCATTTTGTTTACATTTTATCATTGTTTTACCTGTTTGTTTTTCAAGAGTAATCTGTGATTATATAAAAATGCATTTTCAAAATCGGGTGTCGGGTCTTTCTTCTATGTAGCCTAGCAGTTCATGGAAAGATGCTCTTGATATCCACACATAATTGAAGAATTTCTTTTCGATTTCAAGGTAAATCTATCTTAACATAGTGCTAAAGTAAGTTCACTACGTATAAATCACCTACAGGTCGTCAAATAATGTATAATATAAACCACTGTCCTTAAGTGAAGATAACATCGGATGTACACAAAATCTTCTGTTTCTTCCTCTTCTTGATTAGCAAAGATAAAAGACCACCGTCAAGCTTACAAATTCGTGGTGAACGTTCAACTTAGTAACTTTCGAGGGATCGATAGGGAATAATCATCTGTGAAATGTCACTAAATTTGTAGATAAAATTAAAAGTATCATCTGAAAATAATAGAAAGAAAACGTTTTAAATTTTTCCAAATAATTCCAATATAGTGAGCCTAATGAAATATCTCATTCAACGAAATTTCCAAAATAATCCACGCATTTCTGCAATTGCAAAAAGATCAAGCTTTTCAAATATTTAGGTAGGCTATCGACTACCTTAAAAATATATGATGATACGCAAAATAAAATCAAACATAATTTTTATAGTCTTTTCAAAACATAAATAATAATAATAATATTTAGCACCGCATCTTACTACCCGTTCGGGTTATACGCTTTAAGTACTAATTACGCTAATGGATTAGGAATTGGGAAGGTTGAATATAGAGGAAGTGAACCCGCATTTGCGTGGAGGGAGAGTGGAAAACCATTTAGGAAAAACCACCCCTAGTTCACCCGACCGAGATTCCTCGGGAGTCGGGCTCAACATGACAAGCGCGTTAGCCAACTACGCCAACGAGGCGGGTTTCAAAACAGAAAAGCATGCTGTGAATTAAATATCGAACTTAAGCCTAATTGTTCAGATAATAGCTCATTACAGGGATATTGGCATATAATCTTTTTTTTTGTCTTGGCGTTGTTTGTTTGGTACAGGTGGGCCTTGTGGGGGAGGGGGGGGAAGCGAGTGTAAATAATAAAATTCCATCATTAGCTATCTGATATTTTTTTAAATGATAAATTATGTTCAATGCAACACATACAACAAAAGATTTATACAAAGTATGCTTCCAGAAACTTCTTTGGGTGATATTTAGTTGGCGATAGGGCTAAAACATATTTTGGTGGTTGAATGGTCTCAAACTGTGAAGCGCGAGGGGATTTCAGGTGAGGCGCAGCATTCATATTCTTGTGAACCAGTTGTTCACATTCTCCGGTATGCTTAAGTTTCCTTTAACTGAAAAAAAATTAATATTATGTTTGGCCAATGAAACAAAAGAATTTAATTTGAGATATGCATCTGCATATTTTTATCTGTATGAAAGTAGTTTATCAACAATGCCATTAATCGATCAATTATTCTAACTGTCAAGCTCTGTTATAATACCTCTATGTCGTCTACGCCATAATTACCCAAAATTAAGTTGTTATGGACATAATGAAACTCACAAGACAGAGCCATATTGCAATCAGTCAATGTAAGGATGTTTTACTCCTTTCACTGAGAAATATATCAGCCTTACCTTGTTTGGTTCAACTATGGTGTAGTTTATAAGATAGTGTCATAGTGTAATCAGTCAACTGCTACCTTGCTTGGTTCCACTATGGCGTAATCATGAGCACCGCGAGGAGGGTGCAAGGAGGTTTATTTACACCTCCCCTCCTCCTTGCTTATGAAAATGTGGCGAGAAGTGGGAAAATCCACAGGGGGAAAAAAAGTGTATTTTGCATAGAATTAATTAACATTTGTTAAAAAAAAAGCTTTGGGAAATACAATTCATTTTACAAAAATCAACTTTGGTACTAAAACTTGAGTCGTCTTGGTTGCTGTTCAAATTTGTTACATGTTGATTGTAAATTTTCCTGGGTGTAATTCTGCAGGCGCTTATAGTGTAGTTTATGAGATTAGAGTCATAGTGTAATTAGTCGAGGTAATGGTGTGATTCCCTTCGTTCACCGCTAGTTACACCTGTCCTAGCTTGCTTGTTTACACTCTGGTGTAGGCCATAGTGTGTCTGTCGGAGTATATTGAGCAATTATTCAGCAATAGTGCAAGGAGTAAGTTCTGTGAGGACACTGGATAGTGATATATCAACGGGAGAGATAATACCATCGCACCATACAGCTCAAAGTAACGGCGACACATTATAGCGTGTTTTTTTAAACTAAGAATACGTGTAGAAATGATCAAGACGAGAGCGTAGGCACATAACTAGGCCTCAATTCCGTAGTTTGGTCGAGCGAGAATACGAAGGGAACAAAAGTACTAAAGAATAATTTAAACCTTAAAAATCTGATTTTAAATTAACAATATAATGCCATTTAGCTATTCGTGGCTTTGCAGCCAACACAAATGGTCTAGTGACCAAAATAAATCTTAGTGAGGTTGGGGTTAGTTGGATCAACCTTCTCCCTTCCCTTAATTTTTTAAATTTATTAGTTTATATTTTTTAATTCATTCTTAATTCATAAAACCTTATTGGAGTCTTATAAAATGTTCGTATAGTATCTTAAAAATCTTTTTTTAGTATTACCTTCAGGGGAGTTTGCTGTTCAGGCGACTGCTTACGTTAATGTAACGTTGTTTGCAATAATTCATGAATAATTTTATTACTAATAACGAGTATTTATTAGCATATTTACATTAATATTTCTTGGGTTGGAGGCTAAGTTGGGAAGGATATGTGTCCATGCTATATCAAAAACATACATTTTGTTTTAATATTCTGAAACCTTTGATTTAAATAAGCACAAATAAAACTATCCTATCAATCTTTCAACACACCTCAAGGATAACATTTGCAGCAAAATATCGTATAATGTTGCAGGAAGTCAGTCACACATCTGATAACACTGCTTGGAACTATTTTCATTCCAATTTTAAGGGTTGAATAGAACGACCCACCATACATGTATCAATCCGCCGTTTTAAACTTGATTACTGTGAAACATTTCTGATAAAACAATTTTTTTGTTTGTTTGGTGTTTGTCTCAAAGATTTGTTTATTCATTTCTTAAAAATACATCAGTTTTAACAATTTTTCTAAACTACGCCACATTTTTAAACCTACCTCACTGCTAGTTCCAGTTTTATTATAACAATTATATTATATAAATTTTATATTAGTGATCTTTTGCCACTTTATATTTAAACTCTTAGTTTAATAAGTAATTTATTAATGAATATGTTAACTTTTAGATTTTCTTAAGATCAAATTAATTTTAAATGCCAATGTGTAAACATTTTATATTGAAATAGTGGTCACAGCTATTCTTACAGGTATTCATAGTTCTTTTGTCATATTTGACAGATACAATTTTTATAATCTTCTAATTTATTTAGTTCTTTAGAAATTTGAGAATTATGATAGCCTTGGTCAGTGGACAGCACTTAAAAAAATATGTTTTAACTTAGCTACTTAAACAACGTTACGTTCCCGACCACGATCGAGGCGAGAAGTGATATAGGCCTCACCTCTGGGGTCATCGGCTGCAAGTCGAACACTGTCGGGGGTTCGTATCCCCACCAGACACTGACTTGTCACCTTGTACCATAGGAATCGTCTCAGAACTCTGCAGAATGCGTCATAAGTCATAATCGACCGACTTTGGTGAGTTGTGATGCCGGAGTCAACTGTCCTGAAAGTTTCTCATAAATTGGAAAAATAGTTTATTACGATAAAAACATTTCCAAACTGCATTATTACTTACCATGCACACATTCTAGTACTTGACATATCAAAATTACGATTATGGTAGAATAAAGATCCTACTTATTTTAGCACCATGTCATACTACTCATTCCCGTTAGGACCTTCACGCTAATGTTTTTAGAGATGAGTAAGGCTATATATAGAGTAATAGGATAAAAACTACCCTCGGTACATCCGACTGAGATTCGAACTTAATTATCTAGTGTACTGCGGGAGAAGCGCGTTAGACCACACGGATAACAAAGCCATGGGGGGGGGGGGGGCAGAAGGCAGAAAAAAAACCGAAACTCTAAACAAATGACTACTATACAGCCCAACTTTATTATTTAACCTTTAGTTAGTTGATAAATTCAAGGTTAGGTTGGTTATCTTGGAGAAGGGCAAAGGGGGGGGGAGGAGGGGGGGAGATCTTATAGCACATGAATCTATTGGCCTACAGTACATAATAAATCACAGTAATTAGGAAATAATTTATGTTGTAGCCTATTGGGGAATAGGAGTGCAAAAAGAGGGCGGGATTATTTAATTCTTTTCTGTGTCGTAAACCGGTTATGAATAGTTTTATCAATACGCACAAAAAAAGAAGCTAATTTTCAAGCAAACATAGTATTGTAAAATAATGCTCTATACATGGAGTGTTTGGAAAGTAAGGGTTGATCGGAGCCGTGTTAGGAGAATATGCCCAGGTTGATCCAGAGTGATTCATAACCAACACGGTTCAAACTTTCAAAGCTCTGTTTGCTTACAGTTGCGGTTCAAATCACAAATACATTCACAAGGTTCCTACGCGTCCAGTAAAACATGGAAATCCTAGAATTTTAAAAATTTCTTCCAGGCCTGGAAATGGTATCGAATTTCTCATTTTTCCAAACTTTTCCTGGAATTTCCTTTGTTCATTTTTTTTTAATACGTAGCCCTAAAGATTCATAATCACGCCGTTTCCTTACGGGGTAGACAAGAAACCGTGTGTAGCTCAAAAAACAACAGCTTTTTACTTAATCTGTAACCTTGTTACAACGTCACATGGAAGAAATAATAACACTCACCAACTCAGCCCAAGTTGACTCGTCCAGACTCCTCTATGATACGCCCGATGCACTCATCACCACTATAGCCAACCGAACCGAGGTTTGAATCTCGTCGCTGACCGTGTGGTTGGGCTGCCCCCCCCCCCCCCACCTTTCCACCCAATTGGACAAGAAATAAGTGATCGTCATTCTGCATGCGCCGCCCTGATGCATTGCGGATAAAACTTCTATGGACTATATTTCGGCGTACAAACTACGTCTATTGGTTCTCTAGATCATTCTCGAACACCCCTCCCCTTTGTTCCACGCTCTGAGAATATATGTCTATCACAGTGTATATAATGGTGGAAACCCAGTGTATGGACACACATTACGCTCTGGGCTTTCGAGGTAAATAGCTTAGCTTTGTAGGCTCGACGGTATATTCTAAATTCATTTTGGTTTTTAATCTACCTTCTTTCAAAATTCAATTTATATCAACGTCTAATATTTTTTGTAACAATCTATTACGTCAGCCCTTAAGGCAATGTTTACTTTACATATATTTGGTCTCCTCTGATAATTTAGGTATATTTAATGTCTGGAGATTGTTTATATTTGCCTCCTTGTTTCCTACCAAGGTTGGTCAAATGTGGGGCCGCGAGCCGGTGGAGAAATTAATAATTATACGGACGCCATGTTAGGTGTTAATGTTAGGCTAGTTCATTGTAGTTTTACTGGTGTGTATTTATTTGTATTAGTCAAATGTGGGGCCGCGGGCCACCCAGGACTTATATTCCTGAGGACATCTTAATTGGCTCTTATAGCCTTTAGGCATTGTTATGTACACTTAATCTTTTTACAACGTGAAATATTAGCATAGTGTCACTGTCATTCTTTAGTTAAGGGGCGTGAGCTGTTGACTCACTCTATGTTACGGATCATGAGAATGGGTTGTCTTACTACTCATGTTGTGGATTGACTATTTTCTTTATGTTTTATTATTATGAATCTGGAGACCAATTCGTTAGACCTTTATGCTGTTCTCTGAGGGCGTTTGTATGTAAGGAGACGCCTGACGTTAATTATTGTTGTATTGCCCTTCAGGCCCTGGCGGTGCCCTTTGTGCCTTGCAGCCCTTCTGGCTTATGGTTCCTTTGTTATTCCTAAGTGTTACTCCTCCATTGAGTTGTACTATGTTTCTTGATAATAAAATTATAACTCTCTTGTGCTCACCTCTGTCTATTATTTTTTGTGGGATAATAAGGGGGGTAAGTTACAAATCCATCCTCACAAACTTTCTCCACACTTCTCTATCCTAGTATACTTCCTTCAACATCCATGCACTGAGTCATACATGTTCTTTTATTCTTAAAACTGTTAATGTTTCTCTTTTTCACACATTCATCTAATTAAAGATGGCTGGACAATCAATCACGACAAGGAGCCGAGTGGCCGACTTTCTGTTATGTCTCCCGACTTGGCTGAACATGTGGACAAGAGTATCGGTGAAAACCAGCGTCTTGCGCTTTCTAAACATCTGTCAGATTGTCACCAGATTACACATAGAGGCCAACTGTTTTATATGAGGTTGTTAACAACAAGTCTCGGTATCGTAAAGTTTGTGCTTGATGGACACTCAAAACGCGCAACGAATGGCATCAGGCCTGGCGTTCCACGAACGCTACACAATTGATGGTGACACGATCCTTCACCACGTGGTGACTGGAGATAAAAGCTGGATTTCACGTACTAATGTCGAAACAAAGCGACAGTCCATGTATCCCCTTTGGTGAGCGTACGGTAAAACACACTACTGTTGTGTTGGACTAGACTGCCAATGACTGAAAATATCAGGGTTCAAATCTTGTTTGGGTGTACTGACTGTGCGTCTTCCTGAGTTTTCCACTCTTTCTCTACACAAATGTGAGTACATTTCCTCTAAATATAACCTTCATAATCTCTAAACTCAATAACTCAATCAATACTAAGCATGTAGCTAACCCAAATGGGTAAGACGTGGTGCTAAACAAAAACAGTCCATCCAATGGATGCATACAGGCTTACTAAAGTCTAAAAAATTCCACCAAACATTTTCAAACAGAAAGGTGATGGCAGCCCTGGTATAAGATCGAAAGAGAGGGCTTCTTCTTGGGTCCACGGAAATGGAACGATGATCAATGTTGTTGTCACCTGGCGTCGATGTCTTGTGTGACGACACCTTACCGCACACATCACAGCTCACTCGCAGTCGGCCCCCTCAAAAAGTGTGGGGGGGGGGGGGTAGGGAGGTTCTCCATCCATGATCCTCCACCGGGCCTCACGCCAAATCACTACCACTTGTTCTTGCGCTTAAAGACATTCCTCGGCCCACAATGCTTCGGGGACGATGATGAGCTTAAAAACATGATCAGGGACTGACTGAACTCACGGACGGCGCGCTCCTATGACCCACTACGGCCGGCGTATGAACACTTGCGGTGACTGAGCAGGAAGGGGGACTAGGTTCATTTTGGGGTTTTAAGAGCCAATCTGCCCTTACTTTTCAGACACCCCTTATAATTTAAAATAATGTTAGTATTTATATTTCCAAATATTTAATGGAAGGTCAGAACATTGCGCATTTTAATAGGCAACATTTTTACCATCCTAAGCTATCCTAACCAAACTAATCCTAACCTTACACGCTTCAATGGACGCACAGTATAAGGCTTCACTCTCACAGTAGACTAGACTGCCGATGACGAGGAGATCAGGGTTTGAATCTTGGTCGGGTGTAGCGAGGGTGGTTTTCACACGCTCCCTCCTTACAAATGTGGATACACTTCATTTAAATATAACCTTCCTCATACATAAAAAACAATTAGTGTAATTAGTACATAAGCGAATACCTGCACTGGTAATAAGATGCTGTACTAAATAAAACTGGTGTCGCCATCTATCAACTTTGCTATGACGTATTCAGACTGGTTAAATTTTGGTGGTCCATTGAAATGGCATTACGATAGCTTGTTGTAGTTGGTCCATGCCCGTGCCAGGAGAAAGGTTGGATAAGTATACAACAATCAAGCCTAGGCTAATATTGGTATGCATTGTTGATCTAGAGTAAAAGTACATTTGTTGTAACAAAGAAAACATTTCTCTGACATTAATTTGAAATGATGTGCAATATTCTAATGTGTTCACAGTGGGGGCGGGGGGGGGGGGAATTCCTCCAAGATATGACGTCTGAAATAAGAGAAGAAATAGAAAATAACGTTTCCGTTCCTTCCGGCAAACCGACAGCAGAACTCTCCTTTCCTCCGGTAAGTGAACTCGAGGAATGGTCCATCTGGCTCACCATTAAGTTGTGAACTTTGAGGTGTTTCGAGGGAAAATAAAATATATAAAGTGTGGAATTGGTTGAAATTTTACTCTTTGTTTATAACTTGGGATATACCAGACATTACCAGAAGTCTGAGTTATTTGCGGGTAGGACCTGTCGAAGGAGGGAGTCTCGTTAGAGTGTTAAAACAAATTGACCCGGCCACGGTTGGAAACAGTTGGTGGTGATGGTTTGTAGTTACACCCTGAACTTGTCAGTTACTAGATTTAATATATTCATACATACAGTCATGATATCAGCAGCTTTCACTTTTTATAGATATTAACTTAACGCTTTAGTCGTGATTATCCATCCCAGTGTTAACAAGCATGTTTTAAAATAATCAAACTGAAACATGTCCACTATAAAACATTTACTGAATTCATAACGTAATCAATTTGACGCTCTATTTTCACTTGTTCTTGTTTTGTAGCTGTTGTTACACTTCCAAAATAAAGTATTATAATATAGTAATGATTTTAAAAATAATTTATTTTGTGTTTAATCAATACTCTCCCCATATAATTACTGTATTCCTATTTTACATCACAATCAAAACATGGAAAGATTTTACTAAAACAAAGCTAAATGATCTATGAAAATTAAAAAAAAGAAGTGGGCAAACCCAAACTGAAAATTATTTTTACTCAAGATCCCGTATTATTCAGCTTTTCCGTTACCCGACCCGGAATGCCGCCACTTTGGGTTGGATAATTGCTACTGTGTACATATAAAATAATACAAACAATACAGTAAAATGTTATCTATCATTGTTGGCTGCAAATAAATACGTTTTCATTTTCTCAGTACCGTTCTTCCAACCTACATCAGACTTTATAGTTTCCATGTTTTTTATTAAAAGTATGAACTGCTGTATTTATTAGAATTGTTTTTATCAACAATAACAAATTAATTGAGAAAAAATATGGTTGCAGTCAATAGGAATATTTTTATTTAAACTCATATGAATTATAGTTTCATCACACCTTCTTCAGTGGTCGCATGGTCTAAGGCATCCCTATCTAAATATACTAGACTCCTATCGACGAGCAGATAAAGGTTTGAGTAATGTTTCTTAGTGGTTTTAACACTTTTTGTTCATTCAAATGCAGGTTACATTCCCTCTAAATTCTGCCTTCCTCATTTCTAGTCCGTTAGCCTAATTAAATTACAGGTTTACAGCCCAAATAGGTAGCGAGTTTCGGTGATATACTGTATATTTCATAAGACCCATAAATTATTTTTATTTTGAACTATATTTTATGGCACTTTTGGTTTTTTTTAGAGTTTCAGAAGTTGCTAAAATACTAATTTCTTAGACAGATCAAAGTTGCTATTTTACTCGTCCAGGAAAAAAACAATGGTGTTATCCTTACTAGAATGCATAAATGATAGCTTCGGCTATCTGTTTCATTAAAAGTAATGTTTAGGGGTAAACCTCACTTTCATGGGTGGGAGAAGCTTTGAAATTAAAATTAAAACAAAATAAAGGTTGCAATATTTCGGTGAGTATTATATTTTCTGATAAGAACTTTGTAAAAGTAGTGAAATATTAAGATTATTAAAGTTTAGTTTATATATAAATACTATTTATTTATAATGTATGTAAAATATTTATTGTACTTTTCATTTAGAAGAATGAGTTTTTTCCTATCATCGAAATGGTTTAGGTCAGGTCCTGTTTTTAAAACACACAGAAGAAGGCCATTTTATACTTCCAGTCAATTTATGTCAATTCGATTAATGGCATTGTTAATAAACTACTTTCATACATATTACAAATATACAGATGCATATCTCAAATTAAATTCTTTTGTTTCATTGGCCAAACATAATATTATTTTTTTTTCAGTTAAAGAAAACTTAAGCATATCTGAGAATGTGAACAATTGGTTCACAGAACTAACAATACTGCGCCTCACCTGAAATCCCCTCCCACCTCACAGTTTGAGAATCCATGCCTTAGACCATTCATCCACAAACATATGTTTTAGCCCAATCACTAACTAAATATACCCAAAGAAGTTTCTGGAAGAATACTTTGTATAAATCTTTGGTTGTATGTGTTGCATTGAACATAATTAATCATTTTAAGAAAAATATCAGATAGCTAATGATGGAATTTTATTATTTACACTCGCTTACCCCCACCCCCAACCCCCTCCAGGCCCAACCTGTACCAAACAAACA
>JBCFYV010011172.1:11009725-11072473 GCA_039000515.1 Timema cristinae | reverse complement strand
CCGGAGGTGGAAAAAATTTCACAAACCTAAATACCTCTAGAATATATTTGGAGCATTTTTAAATGATTACTGAGGCAGAAACTTAGCGCATTTCCCTTAAAATTACAATAATTCTCATAAAGCACAGGACATTTCCTCAACATTTATTAAGTCATAGTATGTAAAGACAAGTTTTTAACTGCGTTCCCGCTCCACTACACCTCTGCCTGGGTCTAATTCCCGTGTCCAGTTTTCATTTTCCAATTTAAACAACAAGATATTTAGATGCGTATGCAACCGTAGTTTATCAACTATAATAGCTTGGCTCTTTAATCCATCATGATAGTCATACAATTGTCCTCGCACAGTTGGCAGTTCCGAGTAGAAGGCGGCTGAGATAGCTGATTGCTCGTGATCAAAAGGTGCGGCAGAAGGGAGCGCAAGTATTTTTACAGTTTTTATAAAATTGATTTTTTTCGGCCATAATAAATCAAATATTTCTCCAGTAGCAATATAGAGTTTAGTTTTCTGCACATTTTAATAGCAACATATCTTGAATATCTGTCAAGGATGTCCTGGAGTGTTGTCAAAACTTTTTAAATAAAGAGAAAATGTTTTGACAAAATTCCAGGACACCCTTGACAGATATTCAAGAGCTGTTTATATTAGCTTGTGCAGAAAACTAAACTCTATATTGCTACTGGAGAAATATTTGATTTATTATGGCCGAAAAAATGGAGTGCTATAAAAACTGTAAAAATACTTGCAATCCCTTCTGCCGCACCTTTTGATCCCTCACATGTGGAATAACGATTTACTCACAGACTCACCTACGTACTGGCTTACTGCGAAAACAAAAGTTTCCCTTCTGACAAGAGTGTCGGAGCTGCCTGCTACCCACGTGGCTCTAAAAAAAAAAAAAAGCAACCAATCAGACGCTACCTCTGCACTATTTCTCTTATAAAAATAATTGGGCCGAGGTTTATCTATATCAGTGGTTCCCAACCTGGGGCGATCGCCCCCAAGTGGGTGGTTTGGGTTATCAGGGGGGCAATAAATAAGTGGGGGGCTATTTGGGGGCGATGAGTATTTAAAGGGGGAAAAATTAAAATATTACTGTACAGTAGAAGTTGCCGGGTAGCACGAGTCACTGGCTATTCTCAGCCGGCGAGTTCACTGCACTCACCCCTCTTCACAGTCCCCCATCTGTTGTTATTCAGCGCGGCCGACTGGTGACTCAACCCCCTCCCCCTCCTGCCAACACAACAAACTTGCCATTGACTACATTCGTCTTCAGTCTTCACTAGCCTTTGTGTGCCTCACCATCAGTTTTTGTGCGTGTCTTTTCTGTTTATGTGCGTTTATTTTGAAGTGTAGAAGTTCATGCACAATGTATTCAAAAAAGAAGAAGTGTCGTCAATACTCCTCTGAGTATTTAAAATTCGGTTTTATCACGTCACCGCAAAATGTGCAGTTTCCACATTGTCTTTTGTGCGATAAAACATTTACTAGTAATGAAACCATGAAGCCTTCGCGAATGAAAGATCATTTGTCAAGAGTACACAGTGATAAAGTGAGTAAAGAACTTAGTTATTTTCAACACCTCAAAGCTAAAGCTGTTAAACGGCCTAATGTGAGTGAATTATTTAAAAAACGAGCAACCGATCTTGACAAAGGTCTTCTTGCTTCTTACGAGGTGTCTTTATTGATCGCTAAATGTGGTAAACCTCACACAATTGGCGAAGCTCTTGTTTTACCGGCTACCAAAAAAATTGTTGAAATCATGCTAGGCGAGGGCCCTAGTAATAAGATAAGTCAATTGGTTCCTTTGAGCAACAATACTGTTTCCAGGCGAATTGACGAAATGGCCACAGACGTTGAATCCAAACTCACCAATTTGTTGAAAAAAAGTAAATTTGCATAGCAGATTGATGAATCAACTGTGATTGATAACAAAGCAATTTTATTAGCTTATGTGAGGTTTATCAATGAACAAAAGGAAATTACCGAGGAAATTTTTGCTAGAACTTTGATCACTGATACGAAGGGATCGTTGATTTTTAAAGTGGTACAAGATTATTTTGAGTAAAAAGAGATTCCCCTAACAAACGTGAGCGCTTGCGCAACAGACGGTGCTCCTGCAATGTCAGGTCGTCATGCTGGGTTACTAGCCCACCTTAAGAAAGAATTGCCAGAGGTCATCACTATTCACTGTGTCATTCATCGTCAACACTTAGCTGCGAAAAAATTGAGTGGTGTCCCTAAAACTGGTCATTACTGGTGTCAACAAGATTAAAGCTAATTCCCTCAATGACCGTCTGTTCCGACAACTTTGCGATGAAAATGATGAGGAATTCGAACGCTTGCTTCTACATACGGCCGTGAGGTGGTTTTCCAAAGGAAACTGTTTGCGCCGTTTCTTTGAATTATTTGACACGGTTACTGAGTTTTCGACACGTCTGATCCTGTTTTAAGTGAGAATTTGAAGCAACGCAAGTTGGAACTTGCGTACCTTACAGATATTTTTGAAAAAATGAACGAAGTCAATATAAGGCTTCAAGGAAACAAGATGAACCTTATCAAGGCCAAAGTAATTATTTCATCATTCATCGCCAAGTTTGATATTCACAAGGTAAATATTGGCCGTAAAGATCTGATTCAGTTTCCGACCCTTAAAAAGTGTTCAGTCTCAGCTAACGGGACTCCTGAACTCCCAGAAGACAAAATCCTAATTTTGACTGATCACCTTGACCAGTTAAAAACTGACATGTAATTAAGATTTGAAGATTTGACCAAGTTGCAAATTCCTGATTGGATTCTAGATCCATTCTCGTTTGAAGCTGTGGATATGCTTGATAACTCTTTGCAGACAGAGTTTCTAGATCTGAAGTATGACTGTGAGGCGAAAATCATTTTCAAGCAGAGCGGTTACGAGTTAGGCTGGGTGAAGATTATGGACACTTATCCACAACTGTGGGGAAAAACTGAACCACTTCTCATCTCGTTCCCGTCAACATATTTAGTTGAAAAAGGATTTAGTTCTGTTGTCCAGCTCCTCACAAAACAAAGAAATAAGTTGGACATTTGCCTCAAAGGAGACTTGCGCCTGAACTTGACGAACATAAAGCCGGATATTCAAGCTTTAACTGAAATCTACCAAGCACAAGGCAGCCATTGAAAAGGTAAAATAAAACAATAACAAAGTTTTCAAACTTTCATTTATTTTTTCAAATTTTAACTGTCAACTTTCTTAATTTTTCCAGATTCCAATTTAAAAATGAAAACATGTACTCCTGTTTTTTAAATGTACATAAATGATCTTAGTTAATTATTTCACTTCTTTGTTATTTAAAAAAATTGTAAAAAATGTACACTTTTTTTCTATTTTATTCAAGAGTGACCGGATAAAACTGCTTTGGTTGTTTTTATATACGGTAGTAAAATTGTTTATAATAATAAAACTGCATTATTATTTACACCTTACTCCAAATTAAAATTAGGCATACAATGAAAATGAAAAGGGGGCGATAGGTGTTAGTCAACCTCCAGAAAGGGGAGATGGGCCACAAAAGGTTGGGAACCACTGATCTATATCTTTTTAAAAAACCTAGCGTAAGTCGCTGGATGATGTTAATTTTGTTGAAGACCGGTACTTTCACAAAGTTTGTTTAGTTGTCAGGGTAGTAAACAAACAAACAAACAAACAAACAAACAAAGAGACTAACACATTGTTCCCCTGCCGACATATCCTGTCAGTAAAACGTGAAAAAATGAGGTTCAAATGTCTAACTCTTGAGACGATAGTTCTATCAAATTTGAATAGTCTATCAATATTTGTCTGACGTTCACTATCTATCGAAAGTGACATATACGCGTTACAGGACTTGACGTATGAATATTTGTAAACTGTTTTAAGGAGAATCGTGCATAGGATTCTTTTTGAGAAAACAATTTTTTTATCAACAAGACTAATTCTAATTGGATTTTGATTTAAAAAAATAAATATACATATTAAAAAAATGCTTTAAAATCTGTTTTAACTGATAAAGTTTGATTAATTTTTTTTTTAAACCATCATTTCTACATATTTGACTTAATAACCTACTTTAGATTAAAGTGTAAATATTTCAATACAATCGCCTAAATACTTTTCTGCTACTCACCACCTACCTTCCTACCCCCCCCCCCCATATATATCTTTATAATACGTATACTTTCTATAAAGCTCCCCCCTCCCCGCACACGAAATAATTAGCTTACTACACCCTTGATTACCATTTAATTTTACAATTTCCTAAACCAGCGGTGCCAACACTCTTAAGGACACGTGAAAATATTTGAATAGTGGCGTATGCCAGCAGTGTAAAACGAAATATCAGTCAAAAGATAGAAAATTAATTCAACGATATGACGAGATATTGACCTTGAGAAAATTATTTCAATTTCAAACATTAAACAGTTTTTAAAATAATTAATAAATTAAATGTGTTAGTTTTTATTTTGGCTTTTGCTTTTTGAATATAAAAATATATGCACTTATTCATTTTATTATTACATTGTTTTTTAATCCCAATATTAGCCCATTTACTTTCAGTCGCAACAAATAAAATCCGAAATATCTACTACTGTATCCATTACACATTTTGCTAATATAAAGGGCGCAATTTATGCAAATAAGCTTATGATGGGTACGCAAGCCAAAAAAGGCTGGGAACCACTGTCTCAAACTGATATATTTTTATTTCTATAAAATTCATCTTAATTTATATATTTTTTTATCCCTTATTGATAATAAGATTAAAGGGGGGATAATAGGGGACGCCAGGAAAGGCCAAAATTTTTGCAGTTTGTATAACGAAACTTTTTTTTAGTCAGCAAAATAAATAAAATATTGATCCAGTTCAAATAGAGAGTTTAATTTTCTTCGCATGTTGATATCAACAGTTGTTGAATATCTGTCACGAGCATAGCAGCATTAGGTGAGACATTTTTAAAATGAAGAGAAAAAGTTGTCATTAAATTTCAGGACAGCCTTGACAGATATTCAACAATTGTTGATATCAGCGTGTAGAAAAAAATCTCTCTGTTTGTACTGGATCAATATTTTATTTATTTTGACAAAAGAAATGTTTGTTATGAAAAACTGCCATCATAATGGTCATTTTTCGCTTTCTCTTTCATCCCGCCTTAACTTTCTAGTTTTAGGTAGCTAAGATATAAAAATGTTTGCGTAATGAATAACAATTTGTATGAACCGGATATCCGCTTGAAATCCTTGATGCAAACCAATATCTAGCAGTCGTGTCTTGAAATAGTCTCGAACTCAAGTAATGTCTAAATATACTGCACTGATCTGCTATACTTCAATTTTCTTGCGGATAGCTATTCTGAATATATAAACAAATTATTTCCCATTGCGAACATTGGTTGAAATTCACTAATGTCAACCTTTGAAAAAAATAATGTTTACTTGTTTCGTAAAACTGCATAGTTAATAAAAAAGAGTTAAGAAAACTTATAATAATACTTCTTTAAGGGTTTCTGCATAGTTGGCTTTTTCATGACTAGTTGAAAGAACTAAAAATATTATTCAAACTATTACATATATGTTGTGGCAACAAGAGATAGTATAATGCATGAAAATAATATATTTAAAAGTATTACACTCACATTTTTATCGTCTTATAACCGGCCAACATAAATTATAATAAAAGAATAAAGGTTTTTATATACACAGAAAAGAGACAATTTGGACCATACAATTTATAAACTGAACTTTATATGGAATAATATATCAATTAAGATTGGTGTAACAAATGTTTACTCTTTAACGGTGAGCTCTATATACTATCGCAGGGACATGCAGTCTCTGGTAAACCCTTCTATGTGCCACAGTCTATCAAAAGAGAAAAATAATATATATAATTTGTGATAAAACTCAAATAGGCTGAACAAGAATAAAATAAATTTAGTAATGAAAATAAACAAAATAATATTGGGCTCCAGACTTAATAAAGTTAAAAATAAATTTAGATAAGCCCGAAACTAATATGACCTCGGGACCACTGAAAACCACCTTCGAATTCTGGGAGTTCATGAGCAGACGAGGTCAGCACCATCTTTAACAAAATATCACCTGGTGTCTAGAGTTGTCTAGGTAACAACAATAACCCCAAACAATTATATAACAATACCATAAAAAAATAGCCTGTATTGTTAGGTCAACAATTAAAATTTAAAAAATACACAAAACATAAGGTAAATTATTGAAGAATGTGTATTCTTTTACTTCTGAATAAAATAAAATAAAATAAATTAAAAAATCCAACAATCCTCCCTTGGAGTCTTTTTCCCAGGTCACGAGTTCTCCCCTCTTCAAAAAGTTCCAAAAATTCCAAAGACAAAACATTGGGTTGGAGGTAAGATAAGCCTGTCATAAATTTAAATAAACTAAATGGAGCAAGGATAATAACTTTGAACGACGTGTATTGAGACTGTATGATTGTGAATTTAAAGTCCATGAAACAAAACGCACTAATTTCATAATAGATAAAACATAAAATGTATCTCAGGTATTTCCATTTAAAACACGCGGTGAAACCATTTAGTGTCTTTTTTTCTAAAGCTTTTCGCAACACTTCCAGAACCTAGTTCAATGTCTTGTTGCTAGGTTACACTAGCTTACAATACGTTTACATGTAGAGTAAAATCCGTTTACTATAGGTTTTTACCTGGATGACAGTTCGAAAATCATATGTTTAGGTTTTGGGTTGCCAACACTTGAAAAAGATAACGGTTTTGTCATAAATGTAAATATCTTTAATTACCTGTTATAAATTACATTTAAAATAACGTAAACTAAAGTTTTCTCATACTATTTAATTTTTTTAAAATAATTCCTTTTTATCCAACTCGAAACAATATTTTAAACATAATTAAAAGTACTTATTCTTGGTTCTTGGAACGTTATTGATTTTGTATAATATAGTGAACTCATCAATAACTTTTAATACAGGCATCGTATTTTCTTGGAAAAGAGAAAATTGTTGTATTTTTTTTACATGCAATAAATGATTTTATGATTATTTTATCTTATTTTGAAATATTTAACTGAATAAAATATTTTCATCAACTGGATGTTTGCATCATTTTAAACAACTTGTTTACCGTTATGTTCAACCATATGGTTTACATTCTTCAGTCGCCATTTTGAATCTATGTTCGTTAGAAGTCTGCACCAAGAAAATTTAGTTGGGGATGACCATGATCAAGGAAACTTTCAACAAGAGGTTACTGCTGACCAACAAGTTGAGTTTGGAACTGAAGAATACACTGATGAAATACTACATTTGGAGCATCGCATTTCATGAAGCAGAAACTTGGACTCTTATGAGTATGAAAAAAGAAATACTTGGAGAGCTTTGAAATTTGGTGATGGAGAAGACTTGAAAATATCAGGTGGACAAACAGGGTGACAAATGAAGAAATCCTAAGAATAGTGGGTGAGAAGAGAACTATTTTGGATGTGATTCTTCGGTGCGAAGTAGATTAGATCGGACAGAGCCTGCACGACGTCATAGAAGGAAAGGTTGAAGAAAAGAGTACTTAGGAAGAAGGAATCAAATATTGGATGACTTGAACATTCTGGGAGCTGAAAGAGGAGGCAGAGGACAGGGTGGCCTAAGTTTCAATGACAAAAGGAATGGACCTATCGTAAGATAGAACACATAATAATAATAATAATAATAATAATAATAATAATAAATATATTCTTATAAATATTATAAAATCGCATAGAGTAGTAAAGTATGTCCAATTTCCTGTTCGTCCTATATTTATAAAAGAAGGACAGAAATACCCGAAAGTTCCTTTCTTTTTCTCGCATTGGTGTGCGGACGACCATAGGCGCTGGAACTTGGGGATGAAGAAGATAATGATTCCACCGTGATTAGATCAGAGGTTTAAGAATCCAACAAATGTACACTAACCATACCATCTGAAGGGGAAGATATCAACATCCCAGAGGAGTCATCCATACCAAGACATTCCTAACGAGCAAACAAAGGAATGCCATTCATCAGGTTACTGGAAACGGCATTCAAGGTAACCACACCTAATGTGGAACCCAAATCCACAAAAGAGGCAGTGAATAGTATTGACACATCTCCGTGGATTAAGGTAATGAATGAAGAAATTGAATCAATAAAGAAAAATAATACACGGGAACTCGCCTTCCTACCTCCAGGTAAGACATTAGTCGGAAGCAAGTGGGTGTACAAACTGAAGCGTGATAATCAGGGCAAAGTGAACCGTTTCCTCAATGGTGACTTGGAACATGAAGTGTATGTGAGACAACCAGAAGGATACACAAATTGTGAAGATAATTGTGTTTGTAAACCCAATAAGAACGATTATGGGCTTAAGCAAGGTACTAGAAAAATGAAAATGGAACACTAAATCAAACAACAATCTTGACAAAGATGGTTTTAGGCAAAGTGTCAATGATCCATGCCTGTACACAAAGCAAGTAAATCAGGATTGGGCCTACGTACTAATTTATGTGAATGATTTGATAACAGTTTGTGTAAGAAATGAGCCACTGAATAATTTGTAGTGTGTTCTAGCAAAACACTTTCAAGTAAAGAATCTCGGGGAACTGAAGCAATAACTGAATCACTATCTTGGAATACAGTATGAACGTGATGAAGATGGTATTTTATACGCACATCAGGCTAACTATATTGAAGTAAATCTGAGGGAGTTTAAACTGGTAGACAACAGACCATCAAACATTCCAATGGATTCTGGTTACCAGAAAAGAAAAGAAATCGAGAAACCGATGTAGTCAAACGACATCTATAGAAGGTCGATAGGATCACTATTGTATTTAGCCTCCCACATGAGGCCCAACATTGCAGTCAGCACGTCCATATCAGCTCATGGGTTGCAGGAACCACTGCAAAGTGATTAGACCGAAGTGAAAAAATATTTTGTTACTCAAGGGCCAAAAAAGACAAGAAACAAAAGCTTGGAGGGTCAGAGTTCACAAGTTTATAGAAATAATTAACCGGTTTTAGACTTAACAATAGATGCTATAACTAAGAAGAACATGACTCAACTGTTACACAAGTTCTTAGGCATAGACACAGATTACCTAAAAAAAATGAACGACACATTAAACCGTGGTACCAACCTGAATTAAAATATCCCTGCATAGAATTGCATATTTTAACACTACCAGACAAGAGTCGAACCAACTCATTTTATATGCAAATGCAGATTGGGGTGGATACCAAATCGACAGGAAATAAAACACATGGTATGGTGTTTCTTTACATGAAGGCACTATCTGCTGGGTAATCGGTAAGCAGTGAAGCTTTGGAGATTGTTGAGTGACCTTCATGAACCGTTAGTGAAACCTACAGTGATCTTTGAAGACAGTGAAAGTTGCATCAAACTCCTCGACAGTTAAAAAGTGAACCAACGTACCAAACACATAGAGACAAAGTATCATTTTGTTCGTGATTTAAAACAAACGAGAAAGCTGAGTCTGAGTGTGACGTACTGTCCAAGTGAGAACATGATAGCAGACATACTTACTAAACCACTTGTAGCCGTGAAGACCAGGAAGTTTTCTCATTATATTGGACTTGATTAGATTCGTGAAATAAATCAATGAGAGAGGCTATTGGTATATAATGGGTTTTATTAGATCTTGATATCATTTATTTTGTTTCTAACCTCCATCCTCATGTTAACATTTTGTTCATTTCTGTTTCCGTTACTGTTAATTAAAATATAATATATTAGAACAATAATTTTGTTCACATATTTTAGTCAACTTATGGTGTGAGGAATGCGGAAACTTGCTTGCCTATGGAAACTAACCCTCTACAATCGCCAAGTTTAAAGTGCCACAGTCTCTAAATTCGAAATTGCGGCATGACACACTTGATGGGGAATGTAGTACTAGATTCCTACTACAAAACTATATACCAGTGGAACCTGGTTCTTCTGAAAATTTTGAGAAGATTAACTTTGAACTTATATCACACATGAAACTAGCACTCTAAAACCGGCAAGTTTAAGGTGTCACAGTTTCTGTATTTGAAATTGCAGAACGAGAACACTTGGGGGGGATTTTAGTACTAGGTGCCTACAATATTCCTACATACCATTGTAACCTGGTTCTCCTGGAAATTTTGAGATAAGAAACTTTTAACTTATATCACACATTAAAATAGCTTTCTATATCGTCATTTTAAGGTGGCAAAGTTTCTATATCTGGCATTGCGCCATGAACACACTTGGTAGGGATTGTAGTACTATGTGCCTACAACAATCCTACATAGCTGTGGAACCTGGTTCTGCCGGAAATTTTGTAAAAATTAACCTTAAGTTCACATCACAAATTAAAATATATCTATATATCTGCTATTTAATGTGCCACAATTTCTATATTTGAAATTGTGACACGAACACACTTGGTGGAGATTTTAGTACTAGGTGCTTACTACTCCCTTACGTAGCTGTTGATCCTCGTACGCATATATACACATTATGCTAATGTGTTAGGCATGTAAATGCATGAATATTAAGGGAGTGTACCTGCATTTGCTTGGCGATATAGAGTGAAAATCCGTTCAGGTAGATTCATCTACTGTACACCCAACTATCATCGAATCGACTGTTTAATCACCGAAGCGAGTAAGATAATGCTTAATCAAAAAATTAACGGATTGTTTGGTTCCGACTTTTATTTATTCTTAGTTCAAAAACTCATTACCTGCGATACCGGTTCTCCTTTTTGCGAAATTTTTATATTTTTCTCTGGGCTGCATGCATGTGTACGTAACTAATAAGTTTCACATTCATTTTTTGTTTTTACAAATCAAGAGTTCAATAACCACTTTACTGTTTAGCTGTGTGTTATTATCCTTCCTTTGTTTGTGTTCTGTAATGCTTTTTGGGGTAAAAAGAATTTAATATTTTTTTTATTATTCATATATTTTAAATTCCCGACAGCCTAGGCCATCATCTGGGACTATTTTGTTACAATGTAGCGGATGCTTACAGTACACATGAAGTTTAATTACATAGGTACAATTAATTTTTCAAAAGTAAAATTTTACAAGATAAAGACATAGCAAAAGATTTATGACAAGATATAAAAATTACACATGGCAGCTAATGTAAATAATAAGATCATTCAAACAAATCAATGTATATAAAGAGAAAAATATTAAGCTGTAATCATTGTATAAATCAAGGTTAGGGTTTTTTATTAAGTACACATTTTATAGACTAAATGAAGGAGACGGGCAAAGTGATTAGCCTACTAATTATATTACAGAAGGAAATTAAAGTTAGTAATTATGTGATATTATTTTTCAAAGGATTTTTTAGTAAAGTAAAAATAAATGAAAAAGAATACTATATTTCTTAGTTATGTAGGCCTATATACCCTATATAGTTTGTAGGTCCAAGCTATCGTTGTGTAGTTATTTAAAACTATTTATGGACAAAGAGTGAAGCAGAATATGAAAATATAGAAAAAAAGATAATAAATCGTCAAGAGTTAGGCCTATTAGCCTACTTAATGACTACATGTTTCACCATAGTAATACAGTTCAAACAAAGGAGTTTAATGATAAAAAAAGAATATATAAAAAGTAAGAAATAAAATAACCAAAATATACTAAAATACCTAGATAGCACTCAACAATTATTATGTTGTTGCATTTATACAATTCTGCTCTAAGACAAGAGTTGTTTTTTAATTGCACCAACAAAACTATTCAAAGATTCACACTCTCTTATTGTTGGTGGAAGGTTGTTAAATTCTTTTAATGCTCTGTTTTTAAATGAAGTTATACCAAATTTAGTAGTTTTTACTGATGATTGACATATTTTAGTAATTCTTGCCCGAATCTCATAGTTACATTTTTTAGATAAAGTCTCAAATTTTATGTTTGAAAGTAGTTTGTTATTCAGTACTTTATACACAAATTTAACCATATTTAAGGAAATAGTTTTTTCAAGAGATATTATATTGTATTTTTTATATATGTTTACTGAACATGTATGGCTAAAATTATCAGAGTTAAAAAGATTTCTTATAGCTCTATTTTGTATTACTTGTACTCTCTTCAATGTTTTTTTTTATGTTGATCCCCAAATTATGTTCACATATGATAAATGTGAGTGGAATAAAGAGTTATAAATTATGATTTTAGTGTTAGTTGTAAGTTTGTGTTGAGTTCTTCTAAAGGCCCCAGCAATAGGACAAATTTTCTTACATATACTATCAACATGTGGTATCCATGTGAGATGCTGATCAAGAATCAATCCTAAATATTTATTTGTGATACTACATCTATTTTTTCTCCATTTAGGTGTATATCACTTATGTAGTTATTATTGTTCATAGTGGGTTTTGTAAAATAAATTACTTTTGTTTTTTTAACATTTAAAGATAAACAGTTATTATGAAGCCATTGAGTCAATTTTTTTAAATCCTTTTGCAAATTGGTTTCTATTTCTCTTATAGAGTTACCAGAGTACAGCAGACAAGTGTCATCAGCAAACAGCTGTATTTTGCCATAGAAACTATTTTGATATATATCATTAATATATATAAGAAATAATAAAGGACCTAAAACAGAGCCCTGTGGCACACCACATACTATATCTTTGCAGCAGCTACTGATGTTTGTATTTCTATCATTGATAAAGACAAATTGTTTCCTATCAGAGAGATAATTTTTGAACCAATTTAATTTCATACCTGTTATGCCAATATTAGACAGCTTTTTTTAATAATATATCATGATTTATGGTATCAAAGGCTTTTTTTATATCAATAAATAGTCCACCAGCAACTTTACCACTATCAAGAAAATTCTCTAACACATTTACTAGATCAACTACAGAACTTTCTGTATTAGAATTCTCTCTAAAACCATATTGACCTTCATAGATGAAATTAATTCTATTGAGATGCTGTATAAGTTTATTTTTAACAATTTTTTCAATGATTTTAGACATTGCTGGTAGTAATGATATAGGCCTATAATTACCACAGATACGTTTGCTACCAGATTTATGAATTGGTATTACTTTAGCAATTTTCATGTTGTCAGGTACAATGCCTGTTTCTAGACTATGATTAATTATTTTGACCATTATAGGCACTATAGAAATTCTAATTAGTTTCAGCATGTGATTTGAGATATTGTCAAAGCCACAACTAAATTTATTTGGTAAATTTCTAATTATTTTGTCAATTTCAATTACATCAATTTTATCAAATTTAAACAAAATATTAGCATAATATTTTTGATTGCTGACCACATGCTCACTAGAAGGGTAACACTTTCTAAGGATTTGGCTATCTGTTATTTTTCCAACATTTACAAAATAAGTATTTAAGATATTTGCCACTTCATGTATGTCTGAAGTTATTTAATTCTCATTTGTTTCTATTTCAGTTATTCCACTGTCTCTATTGTTAGGTTTATTGCAAAGAATATTGTTTATTAGTTTCCAGGTTTTTCTATTGTTTGTCACACATTAAAAAAAACCTTTTAACTATCATCTTTTGATTTTTTTCCCTTAAGTATGTTACTTTGTTTCTACACAAGATATATTCCTGTTTTATGGCTCCATTAGTAGGATATTTTTTAAGTTTCTTATACCAAGTTTCCCTTCTTTTTACTAAATTTATATACTCTGTAGTGTACCAAAGAGGCAAATTTTGTTGGTCATGATCTAAAATTATTCGTTCATAGGAACAATTCTCTCTAATGTTATTTATCAACCCAACTGTATCATTATACATGTTGTATGTGTCAGAGTTCAAAATTATTTTACCAACATTTTTCTTGAAAACTTCTATAAACATCTTTTCATTCAAAACTACTTTTTTAATTGTTTTAAATTGTTTGCTATTTTCAATGTATTTTGTTCTTAATGGACTATAATCTGTTACAAAAACATTATGATCACTGATTGAATGGCTAAAATTATACACTCTAATTTTCTTACTAGGCTGAGAGCAATTGCTTAGAATATGATCAATTAACGTGGTGGTATTTTTTGTAATCCTGGAGGGGTTTTTGGTATTTATACAATCAAATCCATTTGATACGATAATGTCAGTGTATTTCTTTACAACAGTGTTGTCTTTGTCGAAAATATTTATATTAAAGTCTCCAAGGATCAAACTTTGTTGATTTTTTAAATATTGATTATTCAAATTTGATTCTAAAGCACACATAGCTTTGAATAATAAAATACACTTATAGCTATTTCAGTCAGTTTTATTTTTATATATAATTTTAATTACTTAAATGTATTAATCTTAATTTACTTAGATTATAATGCTTTAAAGATTTCGCTGGCCCAGATAAAATCTAGAAAAATCATATCTGGCCAATTTACTCATGAGATATATTGTATTACTATATTTAATAATTTTTAATATACAGAATCAAATAGCCACATCTCTAAGAAAGAGGATTAAACTTCAAACGTGTCACAACATAAAAATTGGCGTTCTTAAATAACTATATTCATTTTTTTGCGCTATCTATTAGGTTTTATTGAACTATTCTTTTCCTATAGCGGGTTTTTATTAGCTATTTCAGAACTATACCTGCACCTTAACGCTACCTATTATTTTCTTAGAACTATATTCACGCATTAGTGTTATTAATTTGTCTATGTTGGTTAAAAATTATTAGCTTAATATGGATGTGTAGTATTACAACCCGCTGTTAGCTGTTTACTTTTGCAATTATCGAGTCTCTTACCTAAACCATGAATTGTGAAGATATTGAGGAAGATAACGAGAGGTCCGAGCTATTGGCTTCCAACTCTGCATTCTCAAAATTTAGCCCTTTAAGTTTGCCTTTAATCAAGGAAGAAATAAAGGTAATATTAGATATTTACTCTTTGGGATATTTATGAGTGGCTACTGGTTTCAGAAGACTTTCATTATGTTATTATTACAACAAAAACACTACAAAACAGAACCACTAGTCTCTATATATAAGCTTTAAGGGTATGGTATACCTCATCTGCCCCATTTTAGTTTTTCTTTTTACAAACAAGTCTTAACGTCATGTCATAAGCCTACAATTTGGAATTCTCCCTATGCCCATAAAACTAACTACTACTTTTCCGGGTAAAGGGAGTATACATGGAAAACAGAGAAAACTCGTAAAAGCGAATTAATTATGTGTGACATGAAAAGTCAATGATAAGTCAGATAAATTATAAAAAAAATCTATAGGTTTTTTCAAAATATATTTTTGCAATAATTGGTTTGTAGAGATCATTGCCAAGTCTAACCTATGTGTCTTATCCCCAATTAATGTGATTTCTTGATGATCTTTGTGCCAAGAATTTAACAGAAGGTAATGAAAATTATGAGATTATGTATGTTGGCCTATAGCTTTTACTATACAAGCCTGGAAAAGTAAATATTCTTTGGTCTGAAAAACCTGGGAAGTAAAAGAATTTTAAAATGTAGCCCTTATCAGCGATGTTTGAAAGTGTGTAATATAAATACATTTTATCGGCAGAAATCAGCAAGGTTTAAAATTTTAATCAGCCGTTTACCTGGATGATATATTTCAAAATGAAGGGACATCAGAAAGTAGGGTTAATGTTTAATCATTAGCCTTAAGTTACATTATAGTGTGTAGAGTATTTGTCGAGAGGTTTAGAATAAATTCAAAATATGATTACAATAAAAACCTTGTAATGGTTTGTTTTGTGTACCACTAATAACTGACTTGCAATGCGAACTATCAAGAATTGTGTTTTTACCTAAAACTTTCAAACTAACATTATGTCTATATTTATTTGAGAGGTTTATCCTCGATTAAATTTTTAAGAAGACATTTTGATAAATAAAAGTTTTCTTCTCGGTGTTTTATGCGCTTCACTTACAATATCCTTATTGTAAGTTGTTGATAACCCTGGCATCCAGTAAGAACTGTAGCACTTACATAAGTGCAATACACATTTCTTTGGTTGTGTGCACTAAAGTCTCTCTACAATTTAAAAATACTCAAAATATCAAATAATTTTAAATTAAATTTAAATGCACCTCAACAAAACTAACTTGTGCACGAACAGCAATAATTAAATATTTACAAGTGAAATAAGAGACAGATGCCTGAGGCGCGACACAAAATTAATAGCTTTTGAAAGAAAAAGATTTCTACAATAATACTCATATTTAGACCAAAAATTACAAGCTTGTCTCTGACGTCAAAATTGAGTCTTAAATTAAATGACCTAAGTTTAAATATCTAAATAATACTAACGAAGATTTACTTAGTTTTACAACTTTCCTGGTAAAGTCCATTTTCAGGAAAGATCTTCTCCTGACGATATCGAATATTAACAGTCCATCCACGTATCAAAAGTCCATCCTCGATAGTGACGAAACGAATAATAGTTGTTCATCCTGGGAGATGTTGAATCGAATAGTCCTTCATCCTCGATGGTGTTGAAGCTAATAGTCGTACATCCCCGGCGGTGTTGCATCTACTAGTCAACGTTCTTTTGTGTGCCACCATACTTATAGCGTCTTGTTACCAAGGGAAACAACAGTGGGAGGAGTATAAACTAGCCGGTGACGTCACGTTGATGTACAACTACTCTCACTAGGTCACGTAG
The DNA here is from genome assembly GCA_039000515.1 of Timema cristinae. NCBI lineage: Eukaryota > Metazoa > Arthropoda > Insecta > Phasmatodea > Timematidae > Timema > Timema cristinae. The sequence goes on along the minus strand of JBCFYV010011172.1, from coordinate 11,055,802 downwards.
GCCGTTTCTCTCTTCCCGCTCTCTGATTGGTCATCGCGTCTCCAACAAGATCACCCCAGGTTTGTTGTTAGTGATCTTTTTAACTGGAGGCGCTGATGACGCATGTGGGTAGGCGATGATTTGGAGGTGGTTACCACTCTCCACCAGAGGGCAGGTAAGTCCGCGCCCACTTCTCGAAGTCTGTCTCGGTAGTCACCCATTAATTACTCGTGACCAGGCCGACCGAAACATCAGCTGTTGAGACACCATGGCAGATTTGCCCCACTCGTCAATTTAGGACGTTTTGAAGTTAGGCCAGGCTTGAAGTCTGTGTCAACCAGAAAATTCAGAGGGTAAGTACATGAACAGTTTATATAGAAGTGAGTTGATTGGGAATTGAAATGTTTTCGTATAGCTTGAAACTAAATCGAAATAGAATAGAGAAGAGTTCTATTCTTGGAAGTATACGTTAATGTCGACGTTCTTCGAAGTGGGTAGTATGAACTGAAAGAGAATTTATACTTGTAGGTTAGCGTGGGTGGGGTTGCTTTATTGTAACGTACTAAACTAGTACCGTTATATATTAATGGTTTCTTAACCCCTTACGGTGCTCACACGGTCCAAGGCATCATTTTTGCAGTAGGCTAGACCGCCAACGACAGGAGGTTGGGAGATTCGAATCTCAGTCAGGTATACCCAGGAGGCTTTTCCTAAACTCTTTTCCATGTCTGCTCCACAAAATGCATCCTTTATCATCCCTAAGACATTAGCATAATCAAATTAGTACATGGATTTATAACCGAATTGGCATTAAGACGTGATGCTAAAAAAACACTTTTAAACAGCGTTTATGGACATATTTATTTGACACATCATTGTAATTATTATTGGTTTCTAGAATTTAATTTGCAAGGGTCTTTGTTTAAATCACAATTTTATTAATAATTTATACAGGGTGTTTTCGCTTGCTCTTGGCCTCTGAATGCTTCTCTTTCCTGAGTGATTTTTCTCTTCACCAATTACGTATATTTTTGTAAAAGTTAAAAAGGAAACTAAGGGCCCGAGAGCGATATAAACACCCTGTGTTGATTATGTAGTATATTTAATTGGAAAAAAACATTTCAGTTGGTAAAAATATCAACAGATAAATTGCATTCATATCGAAGTAACTCACATTAACCCGCCTCGGTGGCGTAGTTGGCTAACACGCTGGTCGTGTTGAGCTCGACTGCTCAGGACGGGGAGATCGAGGTTCGAATCTCGGTCAGGTGAACTGGGTGTGGTTTTTCCTAAATGGTTTTCCCTAATGGTTTTCCACTCTACCTCCACGCAAATGCGGGTTAACTTCCTCTAATTCAACCTTACCAATTCCTAATCCATTAGCGTAATTAGTACTTAAAGCGTATAACCCTAACGGGTAGTAAAACGCGATGCTAAATATATCATATATATGAAACTCACATTAAAAGTTTCTATTTGTTGTTTATAATATAAATTATAAAATAAAAATCAATTTTTATTGTACCCTTACCATTAATTTCTATTTATTCATGGCCTTTCTTTACTTGCGCAGGGATTATTACACAAGGGAGAATATATAACCATGAATGGTTTATTTATTTATCTTAAAATATTTAAAGATAGTATATCCTGATAACCTTTATTAGATATCTAATATAATACTCTCTTTTAGACAGATTGATGGATCGTGGATAAACACGTCTTCAAACATTCCCATGCTAGCCCGGAGGGGAAGTACTCACACACAGATAAATGTATTTTTTTTATTTCTTGAACAAAGTGGAGAGATAGACACACAGCACATTTATTCTTATCTTACTCTAAAGACCGAGTGACCAGATGAGGCTTCACAAACTTATACTTCACTTTACAAGTCAAAATTTCCCTCGTGACCGTGTCCGCTATCAATATAAGTCCGCCCAACGTTTTTATGCCTTCTGGCTATCATCATCACCACAAAAAAGTTAATTGAGGAAATTCCTTTAAGTGGCTGACTAAACGCTTCTAACTGCGTTTGTTAACTTTCATGTACAACATGTGGGAGTGACATAGCTTTGGGGTGAGGCAGGGAGTGACATGCAGGGCCCGTACAAACTTCTCCAGCTAGAGAAAATGACTTCCCATATAATAAAATATATATAGATATCTAATTATATATGTTAATGTTATAACATTTTTTGTTGCATACCACGCCTCGGGAACATTGCCTGGTGAGAATATTTCCGTGGGAAGAGTTGCATGCACTGATCTCCATTAAACTCCGTTCTCAACTAGACCTCCAAGTGTACTGAGCGGATTGAACATGGCTTGCGAGGGTGTATACGTCATTGCCAGGTGCCTACGTGTTCTACCAAACGTCGAGAAGTGTGTCAAACCCCACACCCCTAGTTCATTAGTTCAACTTGTATAAAACGCCTGGGTCCGCTGGGGGCACAAACACAGTTCCAATCTTGTATTAGACGACTGACAGCTCTTGTCTCCGTTCAAACAGTATAACAATCAAGAAGATATCGGGGTCACGACGAAGGTACCGTCAGGCTCACCGGACAGACGGAAAATCTTGTTGTAAACTATAAAGTTTTATTTACATTAAAAGAAGCCGGAGTCTCTATGTTCAGAGTCATGTAATTTAGTTAGGATTATTCTTACAAGTTAAGAGTGCTTGTCACGATAAAGTTTGTTGACTTTATTATATATAATTAGGTTAGGTTTTGATAGTCCAAGTCATGTTGACCACATCATGAGGTATTGTTTATATATCTTGTTCTTTCTACTTGGACCTTAAGACCATTAGTTTCATTGGAGTGTGTTGTGGGTTTGTTGCTGCCCTTCTGGCTTGGCCCGTATCCAATTAGATGTTGTGTTTGACTCCCTTCTGAAACCACATGAGAGCACACTGATCGTTAATAACCTTTATCTGCTTTGTAGTATGTGCCTATGTTTGAGTGTGGTTAAACTCATGATCTGGTAATACTAGTTGGTAACAAGCCAGCCTTTATTGTATAGAGGCCTAGAATCCTGAATACCACTTTCTATAAGATATAAACCCGGTGTTTCTATGACTAGGACAGATAAACAGTTCTCTGTAACTTATGTAAACCTATACTAGATGGTTAACATTTCAATGCTAACTTCACTGGCACTTATCACTCTCACCTCTTAAAATAAGGTTATTTGGTCTTAAATGTTGTGTGGGTTCTGGCTATGCCTTACTGGTCAGTCGTTATGCTTTTGATGTTTGTTACAACAAATTCACTACTGCAACTATATCATGTTAGTAGTCTTTGTCTTCCAAGGAGGAATAACTTAAATTAGCCTTAGTCTTGTATTTCTCTCTAAAAAGTGTAATTATACCTCTTTCAAGAGTGGGGCGATAGTTAATAAAACCAGCTAAGTTTTGTAGTCTGGATGAGGGATTAGACCAATGGCGCTTCATGCCGAGTTCACGCTATGAATGTTTCTGTTACTAAACTCATTGTTGTACTGTGTATTTTGGCCCATTCGGCAGGTCAACAGGAAATTATGGATTTTGTTTTATTCACTACTTTGTAATTGTTTGTTTTGTATGCCTTATTAAACTCTCAACATGTATTTTAATATTATGTTTTCAAGTACTAACCTATCATGTTTTATATCCCTGTAAATGTAGTCGGCGTATTTAGTGCTAACTAAATCGCCGCTTCAGCTTAAATAATTATGTTTGGAATAAAACTCAATTTGAAAAATATAAAATAAAACAAATACAAATTAAATTAAATATCAATCGATTTTGGAATATTTAAGATGTGAGAAAATCATGAACATCTCACTTTTTCCAGAAATTTGCTTCATGCACTATGCATTTTAACTAAAATAAAACTATTTTTACATCTCTACTAATATTAATAACATTTTTATAAATCATAAGAATATACTCGTTTACAAATCTCTAATATCCTAATTTATTAAACTGTATATTAAGTAAAGATTATCTTTTTATTAAAAAAATCGAATTATTCTTATTGTTTACAGAATGAACCAGATTATTACGCAAATGAAATTAAACTGGAAAATACTTATGAATCCATAGCCCAGTCTAGTATAAATCCACATAAAACTTCTAATTCACCATCCAATGGTGTGTGTGAATATCTTGGTTTTAAAGAAGAATTGTGTTTTGATGAAAGTTCTGTTTATGTAAGAAAAAATAACATTATGGGTCTGGTCAAAATATGAACAATAAAAATCTTGAATTTCAAGGAAATGATGACGAATTAAAGGAGGCAACTATTCTAAACACAGATTCCAATATTTATCAAAAAGATGAGAAAAAAAACAATTGTGATGTATATAACAACGGTTTTACTGAAAAGGAAACTTTACAATCCATCTCCCTACTAATAATGGACAAATACTTCATACATGTGATATTTGTGGCAAGTGTTTTGATATGAGGAGATATCTTAAATCTCATTTCCTTCTTCATAGTGAACATAAACAATACAGGTGTGATAATTGTGGAAAGTGTTTCAAAAGGAAGAATGGTCTTAAAGTTCATATTTCTACTCATAGTGAACAAAAACCTCACACATGTGATGTTTGTGGCAAGGTTTTCGAAAGGAAGGATGGTCTTAAAACTCATCTCTTTACTCATAGTGGTCGGAAATTTTACAAATGCGATGTTTGTGGCCGGGGTTTTAGTAAGACTTTTAATCTTAAAACTCATCTCTTACTCATAATATAGAAAAACCTAAAAAATGTGATATTTGTGGAATGTGTTTCAAAAAGAATAACCATCTTAAAACTCATCTTCTTACTCATACTAACCAAAGACCTCACAAATGTGATGTTTGTGGAAGGTATTTTAGATGGAAGAGGAATTATAAAACTCATCTCACAATTCATAGTGAACATAAACCTTACAAGTGTGATGTTTGTGGCAAATATTTCAAAAAGAAGTGTGTTCTTAGAGATCATATCTTAACTCATAGTGACCAAAAACCTCACAAGTGCTATATTTGTGGCAAGGATTTCAAAAGTATTAACTTTCTTAAACCTCATCTCTTAACTCATGGTAGTCATAAACCTTATATATGTGACTATTGTGGTGAGGTTTTCACTGTAAAGGGTAGTGTTCTAAGGCATATTATTCATAGACATGTTAGTCCCAGCTCCTAACCGTCTTGGTCAACCCTTTTTTACCTGCCCTACAACAATTATAGTCATAACTTTATTTTTCAATTAAATGACATGCCGTCGCAGACTTAAATTAAATAACCTCACTTAGTTATGATCTACCATTAATATGTCCAAACTCTTTATTGTTAGTTTAAATTCAATGTTATTATATATATTAGGGCTGATGCTGATAACCCGATTTATTGGCTGATATTGGTACAATCGACCAAGAATAACCATTTTTTATGCAGATATTTTACACCAATAATTCAAAATCTATAGATATAATTTAAATTCTCAACTCAAGAAAATAAATTCATAGTTCAAACAAAAATATTTAAATACAGTCTCTTGCATGTAAACACAAATTCTTTAATTCTGCATTAGATATTTTATTTTATAATAAACAGCAAAACCAACATTCTAAACAAATAAACCATTCAATTTTAATCACCTAAGGCTTATTTTAAATCAAGAAATACTTGATAAATAAATTAGAGCTAAAGAGATCCTCAAGTATCAAAGTTAAACACTATCAAAAACAATATTAGGTGGACCAGTATGATTTTATTTCTTGTGGATATATACAAAATTTAAAATAAATCATATGGCTATAAGTAACATAGTCCTAATTGAATTCAAATTTATACCAACCTAATAAGAAATATTACCAACATCTTTAAGTAAAAGCTGAGGGCTGCACATGCGCACTGCATTTTCTTTCTACTTAATAATTTTCGTTTTGCATTTGAGTTATTTATATTTTATAAACCCCCTATTTTTCCCGTTAGCTGAATTAACTAAACTATATTTTATTTGCTTAACCGTAACTTGTTCACACAGCAAAAACAACAATATGTCAAGATTACATCATTATTACTCTATTGTGTACTTTAGGGGCTAGCTACACATAACCGAATTTGATAATAATGTGTTTTTTTTCTTCTTAATGATACGTAACGTTGGTTGCATGCCGATTACTGAGCGATCCAAGTTACAATCGATCGCGCACTGAGCGCTCCTTGAGATAAGTTCTTAGAGCATGTTCAAGCACAATGTCGAGGTACCAATCTACCGCTGTTGTAAATATTTGTTTAGTTATTTTGTACATATCTAGCCAACATTAACGTTTAAAATTAATCTAAACTTTTATTAAACATACCTACTACTATTATTAAAAATGTAAAAGTACCAAAATCAGATAATTATTGTTTTTGTGTATTATTACTATACACTTTTGTAATATTGTAAAAAAAAATAATCGGCATCGCCAATATCTGAAAAAAAAGGTTAATCGGTCCAGCCCTAATTAATATATATATATAACTAGTATTGCAGCCTCTAGCCCATAACCTATTTTCAGACTGAAACAATGTGTCATTACCTACTTTGTAAATTATTGGTATTTACTGGAAACATTATGTACCACGATTTAATTCAATAAACTCATTGTTCTTTTTACAGCAAATTAATCTATTTAAATAAGATGAATTTTCAATACATTAGTATACAAAATTTCAATAAACACATACATAGTCGAGGATCTCTTTCATTAAAAGTGCCAGTTAGATGATATCGATATTTTCTTGAATGTCATTTTTTTAAATGCAATAGGTCTGTGGTCACCAGATGGCGGACCGTGGTTCGCATCTGTACCACAGATACATTTTTAAGGACCTTGACGAAATAGCGATAAACAGAAGAAATGATGCTATTTCGGTTGTGTGATTATAGCACATAAAAATTACCTTGTTGCCCGCTTCATTTAGGATGAAAACAAAATAAAAGACAACTGGTCCGCACTTAAGAAAGCTACAATAGTAATACAAAAGGTGCTTAACAAATGCAAAGACACACAGGACACAACATACAGCTTGCCTAAAATAACATTATTTTAACAACAGTGTCAGAAGGGCTGAAATATAAATATAATAAGCACTGGAAGCATTTCTGTACATTAGTTAATTGAGTCAATTGATAAGGGACACAGCTTTTGTACCACCCGTTTGACAATACTGGATAATGTACATATAGTAGCTACTCTAACCGGATTATCAAGACCACGATAGATCTCTTCCACCACTTTCCACTGTAGAGGGGAACATCATCGTCCTTCAAGAGCCCAACCATTCCTGGTTGAAGATCGAGGGACCCAGTGGTCCACTTGGAACGCTGCTGGAATTGGATCAAGTAGTTAGATGACCACAACTTCCACAACCGTTGGGTGCATTGTTAGACCAGTTGCAACCTGGATGGTCTGTTCATAGGAATTTGGGTGTAGTTTGACTTTAGTATTGCGGTGATAGGACCACCTATCAAGAATTGACCAGGGATCACTGGGATCGGCTGATAATTTACAAAGAAGACGATAATTGAGGAAAGCTTCTACTTGTGCTAAGACTGTACACAGTACACAACTCTTCAAAGGTTAGACTTGTATTGCTTACAACACGTATCAGCTGGAATTTCATCGACTCGACACTCGCTTTCCAAAGCCACCAAATTTGGGGGTGATCCTGGTGGAATGAAATGCAATTGTATGCCCTCAACACTTGCAAAACCATTCACTTGGTCCTTAAACGTATCATCTTGAAATAATCTATAGACAGCTTGTAGAGTATTCAGGATTGTGACGTTATTTGCCACCCTACCTTGTATTTCCCTATGTTTTCTACTTTTTGTGAACAATTTCCAATTTATTTTCGCTTGAATTTTAACATTTCGAAGTTAGGCTACACGCTGGTTGCTGGCCTGACTAATAATACTATTTACATCTATTAAATTAAATGGAAGGACGGAACAACGTAACACATTGTTTTAAATCATCTAAATAAGGAATTTTGATTTAAAGAAGAACACCTACCTTTTATTAAACATTTTAATTATCCCGTTAAGAAGTCTGTTGACTTATTTATAATGAACGTCAGCCATGTTTGATTTCAACGCATGCGCAGTTCTATCAAACCAGTGATTAAAAGAAGAAACAAAGCTCGATGTAAATAACTCAAAACAAGCGCGTTTTTCAATTCTGACAGATGGAAATAAACATTTAATTCTTTAACATTAACACACAGTTCAATATTTGGTTAAACCTGCATTTTATTTGATTTTTATCCCTAGTCCATAGACAACATTTCATCTTTTGGTTTTATGTATATATATTTGTTTTCTCTTTGGACTGAGAGGTAAAGAATAGAACCTTTTTAAATTTTGTTTTGGAAGATTTTTTTATAAGTTACGAGGTCTTCTTCTTCTGAGTGGTTTTAACATGGAGCCAAATCTGTGTAGCTCCGAATTAAAATTATTTTAAAATGAATTAAAGGTGTTGAACGAAAGTACACGTGGTGGAATGAAAAAGGAAGTGTGTGTACAATAACTAGATTGTTTATTTTCGTTTCATTTGCGTAAGAATTCAAACAAATTACTAGAGTGTAACAAATCTCTGAAGTTGGTGTCAATATGGACTAATTCAGTGGTGAGGCCAAGCCAACTCTTCAACTATAAATTATTATAATTTTTTTTATTCTCCTATAAAATAAGAATTCATTTACTTTCAGAAATACAGACTAATGTAGAGAATTAATTATCATTTCATTTATGTCTAATTATTAAATTTTTTATTATTATATATTTTTTGTTTTGTTTTGTCTCAACAATACTGTTCTATACTTTGTTAACTAAGATTTATATTTCACCCGGAATTCCTTAGGTAGGCTTGGGATATGGTAAAGTGGAAAACAATAATAAATCCACAAAAGTGCCAACAATTGTTATTTTATGCATTTATTTTTTTATTGTCTAAATTACATTTTGTTCCAACAAACCATTTTATCTGAATTGTTCATGTTTTTAGTTTTAAGTTTACCCAGTGGTCTCGAGTATTGAGAGTCGTAGTGACAATGCTTGAATTAACTGAGGCAAAATTTTTCTTTTTTTTCTTTTAATTATTATTTTTTCTCCTAGATACTAGGGGTGGCGCCCAACAATAACACCGTCCTTATACATCTTGATGTTAACTATTGTTGTTATGTTAACAAGATGCAGAGGACAATTAATATTAGACACAATTTTAATAATTTATACAACAATATATAAAATATAACAATTTTTTTTTATTACAGGATCACATCATAGTACATATACCGCATTGATAAATGTCACCGACGACATCAGGCTACCCATGGATAAGCGCGATCCAACACTTAATATATTATTAAATTTTTCAAAAACTTATAATACTGTGGATTTTAATATTCTACTAGCAAAATGCATGTATTATTTAATTTCTCTCCAGGCAGTATACAGTGGATGAGATAGTTGCATGGTCGCCAGCAAAGTGTTAAGATAGGCAACATGTTCTCAACATGGCGCCCAGTTGAGGCTGGTGTTCCACAGGGCTCAGTTTTAGGGCCACTGCTTTTTTTCTCTATATGCAGATAACCTTCAAATATATATATATATATATATATTTCTACTGACCGTTCTTCAATAATTGCAGCCATACAACGAATAAATATTGACCTAGCTACAATAAATGCTATGTCTGAAAAAAAAAAATTGGATTAAATTGAACCCTAATAAAACTCAAGCCATTCTTATAGGAACAAGCAGACTACAAACTGAATGTGGACCGTTCCCTGCTGACTGGTACTCCCTTCTGCCGCACCTTTTGATCCCTCACATGTGGAATAACGATTTACTCACAGACTCACCTACGTACTGGCTTACTGCGAAAACAAAAGTTTCCCTTCTGACAAGAGTGTCGGGGCTGCTTGCTACCCACGTGGCTCTAAAAAAAAAAAAGCAACCAATCAGACGCTACCTCTGCACTATTTCTCCTATAAAAATAATTGGGCCGAGGTTTATCTATATCAGTGGTTCCCAACCTGGGGGCGATCGCCCCCAAGTGGGTGGTTTGGGTTATCAGGGGGGCAATAAATAAGTGGGGGGCGATTTGGGGGCGATGAGTATTCAAAGGGGGAAAAATTAAAATAGTACTGTACAGTAGAAGTTGCCGGGTAGCACGAGTCACTGGCTATTCTCAGCCGGCGAGTTCACTGCACTCACCCCTCTTCACAGTCCCCCATCTGTTGTTATTCAACGCGGCCGACTGGTGACTCAACCCCCTCCCCCTCCTGCCAACACAACAAACTTGCCATTGACCTACATTCGTCTTCAGTCTTCACTAGCCTTTGTGTGCCTCACCATCAGTTTTTGTGCGTGTCTTTTCTGTTTATGTGCGTTTGTTTTGAAGTGTAGAAGTTCATGCACAATGTATTCAAAAAAGAAGAAGTGTCGTCAATACTCCTCTGAGTATTTAAAATTCGGATTTATCACGTCACCGCAAAATGTGCAGTTTCCACATTGTCTTTTGTGCGATAAAACTTTTACTAGTAATGAAACCATGAAGCTTTCGCGAATGAAAGATCATTTATCAAGAGTACACAGTGATAAAGTGAGTAAAGAACTTAGTTATTTTCAACACCTCAAAGCTAAAGGTGTTAAACGGCCTAATGTTAGTGAATTATTTAAAAAACCAGCAACTGATCTTGACAAAGGTCTTCTTGCTTCTTACGAGGTGTCTTTATTGATCGCTAAATGTGGTAAACCTCACACAATTGGCGAAACTCTTGTTTTACCGGCTACCAAAAAAATTGTTGAAATCATGCTAGGCGAGGGCCCTAGTAATAAGATAAGTCAATTGGTTCCTTTGAGCAACAATACTGTTTCCTGGCGAATTGACGAAATGGCCACAGACGTTGAATCCAAACTCACCAATTTGTTGAAAAAAAGTAAATTTGCATAGCAGATTGATGAATCAACTGTGATTGATAACAAAGCAATTTTATTAGCTTATGTGAGGTTTATCAATGAACAAAAGGAAATTACCGAGGAAATGTGTTTGCAAGATACTGATACGAAGGGATCGTCGATTTTTAAAGTGGTACAAGATTATTTTGAGGAAAAAGAGATTCCCCTAACAAACGTGAGCGCTTGCGCAACAGACGGTGCTCCTGCCATGTCAGGTCGTCATGCTGGGTTTCTAGCCCACCTTAAGAAAGAAGTGCCAGAGGTCATCACTATTCACTGTGTCATTCATTGTCAAAACTTAGCTGAGAAAAAATTGAGTGGTGTCCCTAAAACTGGTTATTACTGGTGTCAACAAGATTAAAGCTAATTCCCTCAATGACCGTCTGTTCCGACACTTTTGCGATGAAAATGATGAGGAATTCGAACGCTTGCTTCTACATACGGCCGTGAGGTGGCTTTCCAAAGGAAATTGTTTGCGCCGTTTCTTTGAATTATTTGACACGGTTACTGAGTTTCTCGACACGTCTGATCCTGTTTTAAGTGAGAATTTGAAGCAACGCAAGTTGGAACTTGCGTACCTTACAGATATTTTTGAAAGAATGAACGAAGTCAATATAAGGCTTCAAGGAAACAAGATTAACCTTATAAAGGTCAAAGTAATTATTTCATTATTCATCGCCAAGTTTGATATTCACAAGGTAAATATTGGCCGTAAAGATCTGATTCAGTTTCCGACACTTAAAAAGTGTTCAGTCTCAGCTAACGGGACTCCTGAACTCCCAGAAGACAAAATCCTAATTTTGACTGATCACCTTGACCAGTTAAAAACTGACATGTAATTAAGATTTGACCAAGTTGCAAATTCCTGATTGGATTCTAGATCCATTCTCGTTTGAAGCTGTGGATATGCTTGATAACTCTTTGCAGACAGAGTTTCTAGATCTGAAGTATGACTGTGAGGCGAAAATCATTTTCAAGCAGAGCGGTTACGAGTTAGGCTGGGTGAAGATTATGGACACTTATCCACAACTGTGGGGAAAAACTGAACCACTTCTCATCTCGTTCCCGTCAACATATTTAGTTAAAAAAGGATTTAGTTTTGTTGTCCAGCTCCTCACAAAACAAAGAAATAAGTTGGACATTTGCCTCAAAGGAGACTTGCGCCTGAACTTGACGAACATAAAGCCGGATATTCAAGCTTTAACTGAAATCTACCAAGCACAAGGTAGCCATTGAAAAGGTAAAATAAAACAATAACAAATTTTCAAACTTCCATTTATTTTTTCAAATTTTAACTGTCAACTTTCTTAATTTTTCCAGATTCCAATTTAAAAATGAAAACATGTACTCCTGTTTTTTAAATGTACATAAATGATCTTAGTTAATTATTTCACTTCTTTGTTATTTAAAAAAATCTGTAAAAAATGTACATTTTTTTTCTATTTTATTCAAGAGTGACCGGATAAAACTGCTTTGGTTGTTTTTATATACGGTGGTAAAATTGTTTATAATAATAAAACTGCATTATTATTTACACCTTACTTCAAATTAAAATTAGGCATACAATGAAAATAAAAAGGGGGCGATAGGTGTTAGTCAACCTCCAGAAAGGGGAGATGGGCCACAAAAGGTTGGGAACCACTGATCTATATCTTTTTAAAAAACCTAGCGTAAGTCGCTGGATGATGTTAATTTTGTTGAAGACCGGTACTTTCACAAAGTTTGTTTAGTTGTCAGGGTAGTAAACAAACAAACAAACAAACAAACAAACAAAGAGACTAACACATTGTTCCCCTGCCGACATATCCTGTCAGTAAAACGTGAAAAAATGAGGTTCAAATGTCTAACTCTTGAGACGATAGTTCTATCAAATTTGAATAGTCTATCAATATTTGTCTGACGTTCACTATCTATCGAAAGTGACAGATACGGGTTACATGACTTGACGTATGAATATTTGTAAACTGTTTTAAGGAGAATCGTGCATAGGATTCTTTTTGAGAAAACAATTTTTTTATCAACAAGACTAATTCTAATTGGATTTTGATTTAAAAAAATAAATATACATATTAAAAAAATGCTTTAAAATCTGTTTTAACTGATAAAGTTTGATTAATTTTTTTTTTTAAACCATCATTTCTATATATTTGACTTAATAACCTACTTTAGATTAAAGTTTAAATATTTCAATACAATCGCCTAAATACTTTTCTGCTACTCACCCCCTACCTTCCTAACCCCCCCCCTACATATATATCTTTATAATACGTATACTTTCTATAAAGCTCCCCCCTCCCCGCACACGAAATAATTAGCTTTCTACACCCTTGATTACCATTTAATTTTACAATTTCCTAAACCAGCGGTGCCAAAACTTTTAAGGACACGTGAAAATATTTGAATAGTGGCGTATGCCAGCAGTGTAAAACGAAATATCAGTCAAAAGATAGAAAATTAATTCAACGATATGACGAGATATTGACCTTGAGAAAATTATTTCAATTTCAAACATTAAACAGTTTTTAAAATAATTAATAAATTAAATGTGTTAGTTTTTATTGTGGCTTTTGCTTTTTGAATATAAAAATATATGCACTTATTCATTTTATTATTACATTGTTTTTTAATCCCAATATTAGCCCATTTACTTTCTGTCGCAACAAATAAAATCCGAAATAACTACTACTGTATCCATTACACATTTTGCTAATATAAAGGGCGCAATTTATGCAAATAAGCTTATGAGGGTACGCAAGCCAAAAAAGGCTGGGAACCACTGTCTCAAACTGATATATTTTTATTTCTATAAAATTCATCTTAATTTATATATATTTTTAATCCCTTATGGATAATAAGTTTAAAGGGGGGATAATAGGGGACGCCAGGAAAGGCCAAAAATTTTGCAGTTTGTATAACGAAACTTTTTTTTAGTCAGCAAAATAAATAAAATATTGATCCAGTTCAAATAGAGAGTTTAATTTTCTTCGCATGTTGATATCAACAGTTGTTGAATATCTGTCACAAGCATAGCACCATTAGGTGAGACATTTTTAAAATGAAGAGAAAAAGTTGTCATTAAATTTCAGGACAGCCTTGACAGATATTCAACATTTTTCATATCACCGTGTAGAAAATAATCTCTCTGTTTGTACTGGATCAATATTTTATTTATTTTGACAAAAGAAATGTTTGTTATGAAAAACTGCGATCACAATGGTCATTTTTCGCTTTCTCTTTCATCCTGCCTTAACTTTCTAGTTTTAGGTAGCTAAGATATAAAAATGTTTGCGTAATGAATAACAATTTGTATGAACCGGATATCCGCTTGAAATCGTTGATGCAAACCAATATCTAGCAGTCGTGTCTTGAAATAGTCTCGAACTCAAGTAATGTCTAAATATACTGCACTGATCTGCTATACTTCAATTTTCTTGCGGATAGCTATTCTGAATATATAAACAAAATATTTCCCATTGCGAACATTGGTTGAAATTCCCTAATGTCAACCTTTGAAAAAAATAATGTTTACTTGTTTCGTAAAACTGCATAGTTAATAAAAAAGAGTTAAGAAAACTTATAATAATACTTCTTCAAGGGTTTCTGAATAGTTGGCTTTTTCATGACTAGTTGAAAGAACTAAAAATATTATTCAAACTATTACATATATGTTGTGGCAACAAGAGATAGTATAGTGCATGAAAATAATATATTTAAAAGTATTACACTCACATTTTTATCATCTTATAACCGGCCAACATAAATTATAATAAAAGAATAAAGGTTTTTATAAACACAGAAAATAGACAATTTGGACCATACAATTTATAAACTGAACTTTATATGGAATAATATATCAATTAAGATTGGTGTAACAATTGTTTACTCTTTAACGGTGAGCTCTATATACTATCGCAGGGACATGCAGTCTCTGGTAAACCTTTCTATGTGCCACAGTCTATCAAAAGAGAAAAATAATATATATAATTTGTGATAAAACTCAAATAGGCTGAACAAGAATAAAATAAATTTAGTAATCAAAATAAACAAAATAATATTGGGCTCCACACTTAATAAAGTTAAAAATAAATTTAGATAAGCACGAAACTATTATGACCTCGGGACCACTGAAAACCTCCTTCGAATTCTGGGAGTTCATGAGCAGACGAGGTCAGCACCATCTTTAACAAAATATTACCTGGTGTCTAGAGTTGTCTAGGTAACAACAATAACCCCAAAAATTATATAACAATACCATAAAAAAAATAGCCTGTATTGTTAGGTCAACAATTAAAATTTAAAAAATACACAAAACATAAGGTAAATTATTGAAGAATGTGTATTCTTTTACTTCTGAATAAAATAAAATAAAATAAATTAAAAAATCCAACAATCCTCCCTTGGAGTCTTTTTCCCAGGTCACGAGTTCTTCCCTCTTCAAAAAGTTCCAAAAATTCCAAAGACAAAACATTGGCTTGGAGGTAAGATAAGCCTGTCATAAATTTAAATAAACTAAATGGAACAAGGATAATAACTTTGAACGACATGTATTGAGACTGTATGATTGTGAATTTAAAGTCCATGAAACAAAACGCACTAATTTCATAATAGATAAAACATAAAATATATCTCAGGTATTTCCATTTAAAACACGCGGTGAAACCATTTAGTGTCTTTTTTTCTAAAGTTTTTCGCAACACTTCCAGAACCTAGTTCAATGTCTTGTTGCTAGGTTACACTAGCTTACAATACGTTTACATGTAGAGTAAAATCCGTTTACGATAGGTTTTTACCTGGATGACAGTTCGAAAATCATATGTTTAGGTTTTGGGTTGCCAACACTTGAAAAAGATAACAGTTTTGTCATAAATGTAAATATCTTTAATTACCTGTTATAAATTACATTTAAAATAACGTAAACTAAAGTTTTCTCATACTATTTAATTTTTTTTAAATAATTCCTTTTTATCCAACTCGAAACAATATTTTAAACATAATTAAAAGTTCTTATTCTTGGTTCTTGGAACGTTATTGATTTTGTATAATATAGTGAACTTATCAATAACTTTTAATACAGGCATCGTATTTACTTGGAAAAGAGAAAATTGTTGTAATTTTTTTTACATGCAATAAATGATTTTATGATTATTTTATCTTATTTTGAAATATTTAACTGAATAAAATATTTTCATCAACTGCATGTTTGCATCATTTTAAACAACTTGTTTACCGTTATGTTCAACCATATGGTTTACATTCTTCAGTCGCCATTTTGAAGCTATGTTCGTTAGAAGTCTGCACCAAGAAAATTTAGTTAGGGATGACCATGATCAAGGAAACTTTCAACAAGAGGTTACTGCTGACTAACAAGTTGAGTTTGGAACTGAAGAATACAATGATGAAATACTACATTTGGAGCATCGCATTTCATGAAGCAGAAACATAAACTCTTATGAGTATGAAAAAAGAAATACTTGGAGAGCTTTGAAATTTGGTGCTGGAGAAGAATTGAAAATATCAGGTGGACAAACAGGGTGACAAATGAAGAAATCCTAAGAATAGTGGGTGAGAAGAGAACTATTTTGGATGTGATTCTTCGGTGCGAAGCAGATTAGATCGGACAGAGCCTGCACGACGTCATAGAAGGAAAGGTTGAAGAAAAGAGGACTTAGGAAGAAGGAATCAAATATTGGATGACTTGAACACTCTGGGAGCTGAAAGAGGAGGCAGAGGACAGGGTGGCCTAAGTTTCAATGACGAAAGGAATGGACCTATCGTAAGATAGAACACATAATAATAATAATAATAATAATAATAATAAATATATTCTTATAAATATTATAAAATCGCATAGAGTAGTAAAGTATGTCCAATTTCCTGTTCGTCCTATATTTATAAAAGCACAGAAATACCCGAAAGTTCCTTTCTTTTTCTCGCATTGGTGTGCGGACGACCATAGGCGCTGGAACTTGGGGATGAAGAAGATAATGATTCCACCGTGATTAGATCAGAGGTTTAAGAATCCAACAAATGTACTCTAACCATACCATCTGAAGGGGAAGATATCAACATCCCAGAGGAGTCATCCATACCAAGACATTCCTAACGAGCAAACAAAGGAATGCCATTCATCAGGTTACTGGAAACGGCATTCAAGGTAACCACACCTATTGTGGAACCCAAATCCACAAAGGAGGCAGTGAATAGTATTGACACATCTCCGTGGATTAAGGTAATGAATGAAGAAATTGAATCAATAAAGAAAAATAATACATGGGAACTCACCTTCCTACCTCCAGGTAAGACATTAGTCGGAAGCAAGTGGGTGTACAAACTGAAGCGTGATAATCAGGGCAAAGTGAACCGTTTCAAAGCTCGTCTTATGGCACAAGGTTTTTACAAAGTATGAATGTGACTACAATGAAGTATTTGCACCAGTGGCAAAACAGATTACGCTCAGAATACTACTTACAATTAATGGGAAAAGAAGAATGAAGGTGCATCATTATGACATTGAGACGGCATATCTCAATGGTGACTTGGAACATGAAGTGTATGTGAGACAACCAAAAGGATACACAAATTGTGAGTATAATTGTGTTTGTAAACCCAATAAGAACGATTATGGGCTTAAGCAAGGTACTAGAGAAATGAAAATGGAACACTAAATCAAACAACGATCTTGACAAAGATGGTTTTAGGCAAAGTGTCAATGATCCATGCCTGTACACAAAGCAAGTAAATCAGGATTGGGCCTACGTACTAATTTATGTGGATGATTTGATAACAGTTTGTGTAAGAAATGAGCCACTGAATAATTTGTAGTGTGTTCTAGCAAAACACTTTCAAGTAAAGAATCTCGGGGAACTGAAGCAATAACTGAATCACTATCTTGGAATACAGTATGAACGTGAAGAAGATGGTATTTTATACGCACATCAGGCTAACTATATTGAAGTAAATCTGAGGGAGTTTAAACTGGTAGACAACAGACCATCAAACATTCCAATGGATTCTGGTTACCAGAAAAGAAAAGAAATCGAGAAACCGATTTAGTCAAACGACATCTATAGAAGGTCGATAGGATCACTATTGTATTTAGCCTACCACATGAGGCCCAACATTGCAGTCAGCACGTCCATATCAGCTCATGGGTTGCAGGAACCACTGCAAAGTGATTAGACCGAAGTGAAACAAATATTTTGTTACTTAAGGGCCAAAAAAGACAAGAAACAAAAGCTTGGAGGGTCAGAGTTCACAAGTTTATAGAAATAATTAACCGGTTTTAAACTTAACAATAGATGCTATAACTAAGAAGAACATGACTCAACTGTTACACAAGTTCATAGGCATAGACACAGATTACCTAAAAAAAATGAACGACACATTTAACGGTGGTACCAACCTGAATTAAAATATCCCTGCATAGAATTGCATAATTTAACACTACCAGACAAGAGTCGAACCAAATCATTTGATATGCAAATGCAGATTGGGGTGGAGACCAAATCGACAGGAAATAAAACACATGATATGGTGTTTCTTTACATGGAGGCACTATCTGCTGGGTAATCGGTAAGCAGTGAAGATTTTGAGACTGTTGAGTGACCTTCATGAACCGTTAGTGAAACCTACAGTGATCTTTGAAGACAGTGAAAGTTGCATCAAACTCCTCGACAGTTAAAAAGTGAACCAACGTACCAAACACATAGAGACAAAGTATCTTTTTGTTCGTGATTTAAAACAAACGAGAAAGCTGAGTCTGAGTGTGATGTACTGTCCAAGTGAGAACATGATAGCAGACATACTTACTAAACCACTTGTAGCCGTGAAGACCAGGAAGTTTTCTCATTATATTGGACTTGATTAGATTCGTGAAATCAATGAGAGAGGCTATTGGTATATAATGGGTTTTATTAGATCTTGATATCATTTATTTTGTTTCTAACTTCCATCCTCATGTTAACATTTTGTTCATTTCTGTTTCCGTTACTGTTAATTAAAATATAATATATTAGAACAATAATTTTGTTCACATATTTTAGTCAACTTATGGTGTGAGGAATGCGGAAACTTGCTTGCCTATGGAAACTAACCCTCTACAATCGCCAAGTTTAAAGTGCCACAGTCTCTAAATTCGAAATTGCGGCATGAGCACACTTGATGGGGAATGTAGTACTAGATTCCTACTACAAAACTATATACCAGTGGAACCTGGTTCTTCTGAAAATTTTGAGAAGATTAACTTTGAACTTATATCACACATGAAACTAGCACTCTAAAACCGGCAAGTTTAAGGTGTCACAGTTTCTGTATTTGAAATTGCAGAACGAGAACACTTGGGGGGGGGATTTTATTACTAGGTGCCTACAATATTCCTACATACCATTGTAACCTGGTTCTCCTGGAAATTTTGAGATAAGAAACTTTTAACTTATATCACACATTAAAATAGCTTTCTATATCGTCATTTTAAGGTGGCATAGTTTCTATATCTGGCATTGCGCCATGAACACACTTGGTAGGGATTGTAGTACTATGTGCCTACAACAATCCTACATAGCTGTGGAACCTGGTTCTGCCGGAAATTTTGTAAAAATTAACCTTAAGTTCACATCACAAATTAAAATATATCTATATATCTGCTATTTAATGTGCCACAATTTCTATATTTGAAATTGTGACACGAACACACTTGGTGGAGATTTTAGTACTAGGTGCTTACTACTCCCTTACGTAGCTGTTGATCCTCGTACGCATATATACACATTATGCTAATGTGTTAGGCATGTAAATGCATGAATATTAACGGAGTGTACCTGCATTATCTTGGCGATATAGAGTGAAAATCCGTTCAAGTAGATTCATCTACTCTAAACCCAACTATCATCAATCGACTCTTTAATCACTGAAGCGAGTAAGATAATGCTTAATCAAATAATTAACGGATTGTTTGGTTCCGACTTTTATTTATTCTTAGTTCAAAAACTCATTACCTGCGATACCGGTTCTCCTTTTTGCGAAATTTTTATATTTTTCTCTGGGCTGCATGCATGTGTACGTAACTAATAAGTTTCACATTCATTTTTTGTTTTTACAAATCAAGAGTTCAATAACCACTTTACTGTTTAGCTGTGTGTTATAATCCTTCCTTTGTTAGTGTTCTGTAATGCTTTTTGGGGTAAAAAGTATTTTATATTGATTATTCAAATTTGATTCTAAAGCACACATAGCTTTCAATAATAAAATACACTTATAGCTATTTCAGTCAGTTTTATTTTTATATATAATTTTAATTACTTAAATGTATTAATCTTAATTTACTTAGATTATAATGTTTTAAAGATTTCGCTGGCCCAGATAAAATCTAGAAAAATCATATCTGGCCAATTTACTCATGAGGTATATTGTATTACTATACTTAATAATTTTTAATATACAGAATCAAATAGCCACATCTCTAAGAAAGAGGATTAAAATTCAAACGTGTCACAACATAAAAATTGGCGTTCTTAAATAACTATATTCATTTTTTTGCGCTATCTATTAGGTTTTATTGAACTATTCTTTTCCTATAGCGGGTTTTTATTAGCTATTTCAGAACTATACCTGCACCTTAACGCTACCTATTATTTTTCTTAGAACTATATTCACGCATTAGTGTTATTAATTTGTGTATGTTGGTTAAAAATTATTAGCTTAATATGGATGTGTAGTATTACAACCCGCTGTTAGCTGTTTACTTTTGCAATTATCGAGTCTCTTACCTAAACCATGAATTGTGAAGATATTGAGGAAGATAACGAGAGGTCCGAGCTATTGGCTTCCAACTCTGCATTCTCAAAATTTAGCCCTTTAAGTTTGCCTTTAATCAAGGAAGAAATAAAGGTAATATTAGATATTTACTCTTTGGGATATTTATGAGTGGCTACTGGTTTCAGAAGACTTTCATTATGTTATTATTACAACAAAAACACTACAAAACAGAACCACTAGTCTCTATATATAAGCTTTAAGCTTATGGTTCACCTCATCTGCCCCATTTTAGTTTTTCTTTTTACAAACAAGTCTTAACGTCATGTCATAAGCCTACAATTTGGAATTCTCCCTACGCCCATAAAACTAACTACTACTTTTCCGGGTAAAGGGAGTATACATGGAAAACAGAGAAAACTCGTAAAAGCGAATTAATTATGTGTGACAAGAAAAGTCAATGATAAGTCAGATAAATGATAATAAAAATCTAAAGGTTTTTTCAAAATATATTTTTGCAATAATTGGTTTGTAGAGATCATTGCCAAGTCTAACCTATGTGTCTTATCCCCAATTAATGTGATTTCTTGATGATCTTTGTGCCAAGAATTTAACAGAAGGTAATTAAAATTATGAGATTATGTATGTTGGCCTATAGCTTTTACTATACAAGCCTGGAAAAGTAAATATTCTTTGGTCTAAAAAACCTGGGTAGTAAAAGAATTTTAAAATGCAGGCCTTATCAGCGATGTTTGAAAGTGTGTAATATAAATACATTTTATCGGCAGAAATCAGCAAGGTTTAAAATTTTAATCAGCCGTTTACCTGGATGATATATTTCAAAATGAAGGGACATCAGAAAGTAGGGTTAATGTTTAATCATTAGCCTTAAGTTACATTATAGTGTGTAGAGTATTTGTCGAGAGGTTTAGAATAAATTCAAAATATGATTACAATAAAAACCTTGTAATGGTTTGTTTTGTGTACCACTAATAACTGACTTGCAATGCGAACTATCAAGAATTGTGTTTTTACCTAAAACTTTCAAACTAACATTATGTCTGTATTTATTTGAGAGGTTTATCCTCGATTAAATTTTTAAGAAGACATTTTGATAAATAAAAGTTTTCTTCTTGGGTGTTTTATGCGCTTCACTTACAATATCCTTATTGTAAGTTGTTGATAACCCTGGCATCCAGTAAGAACTGTAGCACTTACATAAGTGCAATACACATTTCTTTGGTTGTGTGCACTAAAGTCTCTCTACAATTTAAAAATACTCAAAATATCAAATAATTTTAAATTAAATTTAAATGCACCTCAACAAAACTAACTTGTGCACGAACAGCAATAATTAAATATTTACAAGTGAAATAAGAGACAAATGCCTGAGGCGCGACACAAAATTAATAGCTTTTGAAAGAAAAAGATTTCTACAATAATACTCATATTTAGACCAAAAATTACAAGCTTGTCTCTGACGTCAAAATTGATTCTTAAATTAAATGACCTAAGTTTAAATATCTAAATAATACTAACGAAGATTTACTTAGTTTTACAACTTTCCTGGTAAAGTCCATTTTCAGGAAAGATCTTCTCCTGACGATATCGAATATTAACAGTCCATACACGTATCAAAAGTCCATCCTCGATAGTGACGAAACGAATAATAGTTGTTCATCCTGGGAGATGTTGAATCGAATAGTCCTTCATCCTCGATGGTGTTGAAGCTAATAGTCGTACATCCCCGGCGGTGTTGCATCTACTAGTCAACGTTCTCTTGTGTGCCACCATACTTATAGCGTCTTGTTACCAAGGGAAACAACAGTGGGAGGAGTATAAACTAGCCGGTGACGTCACGTTGATGTACAACTACTCTCACTAGGTCACGTAGGCCGTTTCTCTCTTCCCGCTCTCTGATTGGTCATCGCGTCTCCAACAAGATCACCCCAGGTTTTTTGTTAGTGATCTTTTTAACTGGAGGCGCTGATGACGCATGTGGGTAGGCGATGATTTGGAGGTGGTTACCACTCTCCACCAGAGGGCAGGTAAGTTCGCGCCCACTTCTCGAAGTCTGTCTCGGTAGTCACCCATTAATTACTCGTGACCAGGCCGACCGAAACATCAGCTGTTGAGACACCATGGCAGATTTGCCCCACTCGTCAATTTAGGACGTTTTGAAGTTAGGCCAGGCTTGAAGGATGTGCTAGCCAGAAGATTCAGAGGGTAAGTACATGAACAGTTTATATAGAAGTGAGTTGATTGGGAATTGAAATGTTTTCGTATAGCTTGAAACTAAATAGAACTAGAATAGAGAAGAGTTCTATTCTAGGAAGTATACGTTAATGTTGACGTTCTTCGAAGTGGGTAGTATGAACTGAAAGAGAATTTATACTTGTAGGTTAGCATGAGGTGGGGTGGGGTTGCTTTATTGTAACGTACTAAACTAGTACCGTTACATATTAATGGTTTCTTAACCCCTTACGGTGCTCACACGGTCCAAGGCATCATTTTTGCAGTAGACTAGACCGCCAACGACAGGAGGTTGGGAGATTCGAATCTCAGTCAGGTATACCCAGGAGGCTTTTCCTAAACTCTTTTCCATGTCTCCTCCACAAAATGCATCCTTTATCATCCCTAAGACATTAGCATAATCAAATTAGTACATGGATTTATAACCCGAATTGGCATTAAGACGTGATGCTAAAAAACACTTTTAAACAGCGTTTATGGACATATTTATTTGACACATCATTGTAATTATTATTGGTTTCTAGAATTTAATTTGCAAGGTGTTTGTTTAAATCACAATTTTATTAATAATTTATACAGGGTGTTTTCGCTTGCTCTTGGCCTCTGAATGCTTCTCTTTCCTGAGTGATTTTTTTCTTCACCAATTACGTCTATTTTTGTAAAAGTTAAAAAGGAAACTAAGGGGCCGAGAGCGATATCAACACCCTGTGTTGATTATGTAGTATGTTTAATTGGAAAAAAACATTTCAGTTGGTAAAAATATCAACAGATAAATTGCATTCATATCGAAGTAACTCACATTAACCCGCCTCGGTGGCGTAGTTGGCTAAAACGCTAGTCGTGTTGAGCTCGACTGCTCAGGACGGGGAGATCGAGGTTCGAATCTCGGTCGGGTGAACTGGGTGTGGTTTTTCCTAAATGGTTTTCCACTCTACCTCCACGCAAATGCGGGTTAACTTCCTCTAATTCAACCTTACCAATTCCTAATCCATTAGCGTAATTAGTACTTAAAGCGTATAACCCTAACGGGTAGTAAAACGCGATGCTAAATATATATATATATAAAACTCACATTAAAAGTTTCTATTTGTTGTTTATAATATAAATTATAAAATAAAAATCAATTTTTATTGTATCCTTACCATTAGTCACTATTTATTCATGGCCTTTCTTTACTTGCGCAGGGATTATTACACAAGGCAGTATATATAACCATGAATGGTTTATTTATTTATTTTAAAATATTTAAAGATAGTATATCCTGATAACCTTTATTAGATATCTAATATAATACTTCTTTTATACAGATTGATGGATCGTGGATAAACACGTCTTCAAACATTCCCATGCTAGCCCGGAGGGGAAGTACTCACACACAGATAAATGTATTTTTTTTATTTCTTGAACAAAGTGGAGTGATAGACACACAGCACATTTGTTCTTATCTTACTCTAAAGACCGAGTGACCAGATGAGGCTTCACAAACTTATACTTCACTTTACAAGTCAAAATTTCCCTCGTGACCGTGTCCGCTATCAATATAAGTCCGCCCAACGTTTTTATGCCTTCTGGCTATCATCATCACCACAAAAAAGTTAATTGAGGAAATTCCTTTAAGTGGCTGACTAAACGCTTCTAACTGCTTTTGTCAACTTTCATGTGCAACATGTGGGAGTGACATAGCTTTGGGGTGAGGCAGGGAGTGACATGCAGGGCCCGTACAAACTTCTCCAGCTAGAGAAAATGACTTCCCATATAATAAAATATATATCGATATCTAATTATATATGTTAATGTTTATAACATTTTTTGTTGCATACCACGCCTCGGGAACATTGCCTGGTGAGAATATTTCCGTGGGAAGAGTTGCATGCACTGATCTCCATTAAACTCCGTTCTCAACTAGACCTCCAAGTGTACTGAGCGGATTCGAACATGGCTTGCGAGGGTGTATACGTCATTGCCAGGTGCCTACGTGTTCTACCAAACGTCGAGAAGTGTGTCAAACCCCACACCCCTAGTTCATTAGTTCAACTTGTATAAAACGCCTGGGTCCGCTGGGGCACAAACACAGTTCCAATCTTGTATTAGACGACTGACAGCTCTTGTCTCCGTTCAAACAGTATAACAATCAAGAAGATATCGGGGTCACGACGAAGGTACCGTCAGGCTCACCGGACAGACGGAAAAGCTTGTTGTAAACTATGTTTTATTTACATTAGAAGAAGCCGGAGGCTCTATGTTCAGATTCATATAATTCAGTTAGGATTATTCTTACAAGTTAAGAGTGCTTGTCGCGATAAAGTTTGTTGACTTTATTATGTATAATTAGGTTAGGTTTTGATAGTCCAAGTCATGTTGACCACATCATGAGGTATTGTTTATATATCTTGTTCTTTCTACTTGGTCCTTAAGACCATTAGTTTCATTGGAGTGTGTTGTGGGTTTGTTGCTGCCCTTCTGCCTTGGCCCGTATCCAATTAGATGTTGTGTTTGACTCCCTTCTGAAACCACATGAGAGCACACTGATCGTTAATAACCTTTATCTGCTTTGTAGTATGTGCCTATGTTTGAGTGTGGTTAAACTCATGATCTGGTAATACTAGTTGGTAACAAGCCAGCCTTTATTGTATAGAGTCCTAGAATCCTGAATACTACTTTCTATAAGATATAAACCCGGTGTTTCTATGACTAGGACAGATAAACAGTTCTCTGTAACTTATGTAAACTATACTATATGGTTAACATTTCAATGCTAACTTCACTGGCACTTATCACTCTCACCTCTTAAAATAAGGTTATTTGGTCTTAAATGTTGTGTGAGTTCTGGCTATGCCTTGCTGGTCAGTCGTTATGCTTTTGATGTTTGTTACAACAAATTCACTACTGCAACTATATCATGTTAGTAGTCTTTGTCTTCCAAGGAAGGAATAACTTAAATTAGCCTTAGTCTTGTATTTCTCTCTAAAAAGTGTAATTATACCTCTTTCAAGAGTGGGGCGATAGTTAATAAAACCAGCTAAGTTTTGTAGTCTGGATGAGGGATTAGACCAATGGCGCTTCATGCCGAGTTCACGCTATGAATGTTTCTGTTACTAAACTCATTGTTGTACTTGGTATTTTGGCCCATTTTGCCGGTCAACAGGAAATTATGGATTTTGTTTTATTCACTACTTTGTAATTGTTTGTTTTGTATGCCTTATTAAACTCTCAACATGTATTTTAATATTATGTTTTCAAGTACTAACCTATCATGTTTTATATCCCTGTAAATGTAGTCGGCGTATTTAGTGCTAACTAAATCGCCGCTTCAGCTTAAACAATTATGTTTGGAATAAAACTCAATTTGAAAAATATAAAATAAAACAAATACAAATTAAATTAAATATCAATCGATTTTGGAATATTTAAGAGGTGAAAAAATCATGAACATCTCACTTTTCCCGGAAATTTGCTTCATGCACTATACATTTTAACTAAAATAAAACTATTTTTACATCTCTACTAATATTAATAACATTTTTATAAATCATAAGAATATACTCGTTTACAAATCTCTAATAACCTAATTTATTAAACTGTATATTATGTAAAGATTATCTTTTTATTAAACAAATCGTATTATTCTTTGTTTACAGAATGAACCAGATTATTACACAACTGAAATTAAACTGGAAAATACTTATGAATCCATAGCCCAGTCTAGTATAAATCCAGATAAAACCTCTAATTCGCCATCCAATGGTGTGTGTGAATATCTTGGTTTTAAAGAAGAATTGTGTTTTGGTGAAAGTAGTGTTTATGTTAGAAAAAATAACATTATAAGGTCTGGTCAAAATATGAACAATAAAAATCTTGGAATCCAAGGAAATGATGATGAATTAAAGGAGGCAAATTTTCTAAGCACAGATTCCAATATTTATCAAAAAGATGAGAAAAAAAACAATTGTGGTGTATATAACAATTATTTTACTGAAAAGGGAAACTTTACAATCCATCTCCCTACTATGAATGGACAAATACCTCATACATGTGATATTTGTGGCAAGTGTTTTAATATGAGGAGATATCTTAAATCTCATCTCATTACTCATAGTGAACATAAACAATACAGGTGTGATAATTGTGGAAAGTGTTTCAAAAGGAAGAATGGTCTTAAAGTTCATATCTCTACTCATAGTGAACAAAAACTTCACACATGTGATGTTTGTGGCAAAGTTTTCGAAAGGATAGACGATCTTAAAACTCATCTCTCTACTCATAGTGGTTGGAAAATTTACAAATGCGATGTTTGTGGCCGGTGTTTTAGTAAGACTTTTAATCTTAAAACTCATCTCCTTACTCATAATATAGAAAAACCTAAAAAATGTGATATTTGTGGAATGTGTTTCAAAAATAATAACTATCTTAAAACTCATCTTCTTACTCATACTAACCAAAGACCTCACAAATGTGATGTTTGTGGAAGGTATTTTAGATGGAAGAGGAATTAAAATTCATCTCACAATTCATAGTGAACATAAACCTTACAAGTGTGATGTTTGTGGCAAATATTTCAAGAGGAAGTATGTTCTTAGAGATCATATCTTAACTCATAGTGACCAAAAACCTCACAAGTGCTATATTTGTGGCAAGGATTTCAAAAGAATTAACTTTCTTAAACCTCATATCCTAACTCATGGTGGTCCTAAACCTTATATATGTGACTATTGTGGTGAGGGTTTCACTGTAAAGGCTAGTGTTCTAAGGCATATTATTCATAGACATGGTAGTCCCAGATCCTAACCGTCATGGTCAACCCTTTTTACCTGCCAGCCAACATTTATATAGTCATAACTTTATACTTTAATTAAATGATATGCCGTCGCAAACTTAAATTAAATAACCTCACTTAAGTTATGATCTACCATTAATATGTTTAAACTCTTTATTGTTAGTTTAAATTATATATATAAGGGCCGATGCCTATAGACCGATTTATTGGCCGATATTGGTACAATCGAAAAAGGATAATCGTTTTTTATGCAGATATTTTACACCAATAATTCAAAATCTATAGATTTAATTTAAATTCTCGACCCAAGAAAATATTTCATAGTTCAAACAAAAATATTTAAATACAGTCTCTTGCATGTAAACACAAATTCTTTAATTCTGCATTAGACATTTTATTTTATAATAAACAGCAAAACCAACATTCTAAACAAATAAACCATTCAATTTTAATCACCTAAGGCTAATTTTAAATCAAGAAATACTTGATAAATAAATTAGAGCTAAAGATATTCTCAAGTATCAAAGTTAAACACTATCAAAAACAATATTAGGTGGACCAGTATGATTTTATTTCTTGTGGATATATAAAAAATTTAAAATAAATCATATTATGGCTATAAGTAACATAGTCCTAATTGAATTTAAATTTATACCAACGTAAATCGAAATATTACCAACATCTTTAAGTAAAAGCTGAGGGCTGCGCGTGCGCACAGCATTTTGCTTTCTACTTAATAATTTTCGTTTTGCATTTGAGTTATTTATATTTTATAAACTCCCTATTTTTCCCGTTAGCTGAATTAACTAAACTATATTTTATTTGGAATTAACTAAACTATATTTTATTTGCTTAACCGTAACTTGTTCACACAGCAAAAACAACGAATATGTCAAGATTACATCATTATTACTCTTGTGTACTTTAGGGGCTAGCTACATATAACCGAATTTGATAATAATGTGTTTTTTTTCTTCTTAATGATACGTGACGTTGGTTGCATGCCGATTACTGAGCGATCCAAGTTACAATCGATCGCGCACTGAGCGCTCCTTGAGATAAGTTCTTAGAGCGTGTTCAAGCACAATGTCGAGGTACCAATTTACCGCTGTTGTAAATAGTTGTTTTGTTATTTTGTACATATCTAGCCAAAATTAACGTTTAAAATTTAATCTAAACTTTTATTAAACATACTTACTACTATTATTAAAAATGTAAAAGTGCCAAAAATCAGATAATTATTGTTTTTGTGTATTATTATTATTATACACTTTTGTAATATTGTAAAAAAAATTATCGGCATCGCCAATATCTGAAAAAAAGGTTAATCGGTCCAGCCCTAATTAATATATATATATAATAACTAGTATTGCAGCCTCTAGCCCATAACCTATTTTCAGACTGACACAATGTAAATTATTGGTATTTACTGGAAACATTATGTACCACGATTTAATTCAATAAACTCATTGTTCTTTTTACAGCAAATTAATCTATTTAAATAAGATGAATTTTCAATACATTAGTATACAAAATTTCAATAAACACATACATAGTCGAGGATCTCTTTTATTAAAAGTGCCATTATATGATATCGATATTTTCTTGAATGTCATTGTTTTGAAATGCAATAGGTCTGTGGTCACCAGATGGCGGACCGTGGTTCGCATCCGGACCGCAGATACATTTTTAAGGACCTTGACGAAAAAGCGATAAACAGAAGAAATGATGTTATTTTGGTGGTGTGATTATAGCACATAAAAATTACCTTGTTGCCCGCTTCATTTAGGATGAAAACAAAATAAAAGACAACTGGTCCGCGTCAACGTAAAGCGACAATAGTAATACAAAATGTGCATAACAAATGCAAAGACACACAGGACACAACATACAGCTTGCCTAAAATAACATTATTTTAACAACAGAGTCAGAAGGGTTGAAATAGAAAAATATAAATATAATAAGCACTGGAAGCATTACTGTACATTAGTTAATTATTGAGTCAATTGATAAGGGACACAGCTTTTGTACCACCCGTTTGACAACACTGGATGATGTACAGACAGTAGCTACTCTTACAGGATTATCAAGACCACGAGGGATCTCTTCCACCACTGCCACTCTCCACTGTAGAGGGTAACATCATCGTCCTTCAAGAGCACAACCATTCCTGGTTGAAGATCGAGGGACCCGGTGGTCCACTTGGAACGCTGTTGGAGCTGGCTCAAGTAGTTGGATGACCACAACTTACACAACCGTTGGGTGCATTGTTAGACCAGTTGCAACCTGGATGGTCTGTTCATAGGAATTTTGGTGTAGTTTGACTCTAATATTGCGGTGATAGGACCACCTATCAAGAATTGACCAGGGATCACTGGGATCGGCTGATAATTTACAAAGAGGACGAGAATTGAGGAAAGCTTCTACTTGTGCTAAGACTGTACACAGTACACAACTCTTCAAAGGTTAGACTTGTATTGCTTACAACACGTATCAGCTGGAATTTCATTGACTCGACACTCGCTTCCCATAGCCCACCAAATTGGGGTGATCCTGGTGGAATGAAATGCAATTGTATGACCTCAACACTTGCAAAACCATTCACTTGTTCCTTAAACGTATCGTCTTGAAATAATCTATAGACATCTCGAAGAGGATTCAGGATCACATCATAGTACATATACCACATTGATAAATGTCACCGACGACATCAGGCTAGGCATGAATAAGCGCGAGCTAACACTTATTATAACCAGGAGATATTGGTTCGAATACCAGTTGGGTGTACTTAGGATTTTTTACCTAAATAGTTTTCCACTATCCCTCCGTGCAAATGGAGGTACACTTGCTCTAAATCCAACCTTTGCCTTCCTTGCATACTATTGTGATTTGTACATATTCGTACAGCTCAAACTGTTATGAAGACGGTGGAATTTAAAAATATAAATATAATACTAAGAATTAAAAGATTTATTCTCCTAGCTCACCATTTTTGTTGTTGCCATTTTTGTTCTTGGATCTCCTCGGGTAAATACTTCCAATTTTACTCTGTCCACAACCCATAATTTATCTATCAACTTATTCTATCACAACTCTCACTACACATTTTTATTTTAACGTCGTCAAAAAATCTTCGCTAACGCACGCGGTGTCAAAAACAACACGAAATAAAAACAAAGAGAATTTAAGAAAGGGGGTGAGTGGGGGTAGGAGTAATGGGGGTCAAAGGTCACATTTTGACACATAAATTAAGATAACACGGAATCTGGGGATACGTGAGTTGGAATCACTCGTCACTTTCACACGCGTACCGTGTCTCTGTTTGTAAATACAGCCGCGGGTCATGTTGACAGTCGAATGGGGGAGGTTTATACCCGCGGTCCATGTCGAGTCAATATTTGGACAACGGCGGAAAATGATAATGACCCATTTGACGGGGAAGGTTTTGTTTGCGGGTTATATCGGGCGGCGTGGCGGGAAATAGCCCACGTCCGACTAGCTCCCCAACATTGGAACAACTGACTGACGTTTTGTGAAAGGTTTTAATGTTGGTGAGGGGGGGGGGGAATAAACTGACGGAACCGCGCAGCTTGCGCGACAGTGCTACCAACCCTGGACGCGAGGAACTAGAGATTCCGTACTCTCGCGAGAAGGCCTCATTGTTGAAACAAGTTAACGCTCGTCTTCTCATGAATGGTATGTTACTCATCATTATATAAACTCCTCCACTCCCCAGTATCTCCTTCAATTTTTGGATCTTAATATCTTCCTCAGCCCCTTATTTTCTAACATCCTAAATATGTTTTCGTCATGTAAGGTAAGAGACCACGTTTCATAGCCACAGAGAACAACCGGTAAAATTATTGTTTTGTATATTCTGAGTTCTACATTCCTCGGAAGCAGGCGAGATGTCAATAACTTACTGACCGAGTAATAGCATACATTGGCCGACTATATTCGTTTACTAATTTCCCCTCTAATATCGTTATCGTTATCGTCATTTCTGGTTAACATTGTAAACTCATTAACCCTGTCAAATGACATGTTTGCTAGCGCAGTGGCAGATTTAAAATTTTTGCACCCCTAGGCACCATTATAATATATGCCCCCCCCCCCCCTCTAATATTTTTTTGTCAAGGGCTTTAGGAAGTTTCGGTGGAAGGGGGTGTTGGGGGGGTGGTAGTAAGCAGAAATTAGTATTTGAGAAATTATATCTATGAAAGCTTATCAGGAATGTACATGCCCTACAAAGAAGGGGAGAATAACGTCAGTTACAAAGAATAGTTATTTAAAAAGAAATAATGTCGTTCTGACTTTAACTTGAACTATTTCGATAATGTAAGGCAATAATTTTCAAACGTAAGTATTAAAAACAAAATATTATAATACAAATAATCTTATCCGAAATATGCCACCCTCAGGCCCGTGCCTAGTGGGTCTATAATGTAAATCCGCTTCTGTTTGTTAGCAGTAATCTATAAATTATCATCCTTAATCTGTTTTTTCTGTGTGATCATAATACTTGGGCTTCACAGCGTTCACTTCTAAACATATTTCCTTAAAAGCCTCTAATAAAATGTCTGTATTTACTTATTGCCCAACAAAATGAAATCCTCAGCGTACCCTAATAGTTGCATTGTACCGTTTAATGTCAACCTTTCTCTTTTCTCTTGCACTGCCATAACAGCAAACCCTAAGGTTAGATTAGAAAGTATTGGGGAAATGTTTTCAGCCCATCATGTATCTCGGAATATCTGGCCAGGGATAGCCGACCCGTACACTGCCGTGTGTAGCCTATCATTCGAACATACCTTGATCAAATAGACAAGCTATTATAGATGTTAGTTACGGCTACAACCGCATATATATTTATATATATATAATAATCTTTAAATTGAAAAATGACGCGTGGATAGATCAGTGGTTTGAGTATCAGCGTACTAAGCCAAAGTTCCTGGGTCCAAAGGTGTGGCTGTAAATCTAGCAGTGCCGTAACGTAAGACTGTAACCACCTCAAAGTTAAATGGGGAAGGGGGGGGGGGGAGGAGGGGCAAAGGCTCGCAACCACCGGAGGTGGAAAAAATTTCACAAACATAAATACCTCTAGAATATATTTGGAGTATTTTTAAATGATTACTGAGGCAGAAACTTACTTAGCGCATTTCCCTTAAAATTCCAATAATTCTCATAAAGCACAGCACATTTCCTCAGCATTTATTGATTCATAGTATGTAAAGACAAGTTTTTAACATAATATTGATATAAAATTAATTAGTTAAATTAGGAATTTGTAGTAAAAAAATTGACAAAAAATTTTTTTTAATATATTTAACACAAGGATATTTTAATACTGGGCTCAGCATAATTAAATGTAATATTTTTCGCACAAAAAGCAATGTTGGAACGGCGTTCCCACTCCACTACACCTCTGCCTGGGTCTAATTCCCGTGTCCAGTTTTCATTTTCCAATTTAAACAACAAGATATTTAGATGCGTATGCAACCGTAGTTTATCAACTATAATAGCTTGGCTCTTTAATCCGTCATGATATTCATACAATTGTCCTCGCACAGTTGGCAGTATAAAGCCCTCCTGAGTAGAAGGTGGCTGAGATAGATGATTGCTCGTGATCAAAAGGTGCGGCTGAAGGGAGTGCAAGTATTTCTACAGTTTTTATAGAATTGACATTTTTTGGACAAAATAAATCAAATATTTCTCCAGTAGCAACACAGAGTTTAGTTTTCTGCACATGCTGATATCAACAGATCTTGAATATCTGAACTCTATATTGCTACTGGAGAAATATTTGATTTTTTTGCCAAAAATATGTAATGCTATAAAAACTGTAAAATTACTCGCACTCCCTTCTGCCGCACCTTTTGATTCTTCATATGTGGAATGACGATTTATACACGTCACTCACAGACTCACCTACGCACTGGCTTACTGTGAAAACAAAAGTTTCCCTTCTGACACGAGTGTCGGGGCTGCTTGCTACCCACGTGGCTCTAAAAAAAAGGGGGGGGTTAGAAACCAATCAGACGCTACCTCTGCACTATTTCTCTTATAAAAATAATTGGGCCGAGGTTTATCTATCTCTTTTTTAAAAAAACTAGTGTAAGCCGGTGGATGAGGTTAATTTTGTTGAAGACCTGTACTTTCACAAAGTTTGTTTAGTTGTCAGGGTAGTAAACAAACAAACAAACAAACAAAGAGACTAACACATTGTTCCCCTGTCGACATATCCTATCAGTTGAACGTGAAAAAAGGAGGTTGAAATGTCTAACTCTTGAGACGATAGTTCTATCAAATTTGAATAATCTATCAATATTTGTCTGACGTTCACTATCTATCGAAAGTGACAGATACGGGTTACATGACTTGACGTATGAATATTTGTAAACTGTTTTAAGGAGGAGAATCGTGCATAGGATTCTTTTTGAGAAAACAATTTATTTATCAACAAGACTAATTATAATTGTGTTTTCATTTAAAAAATAAATATACATATTTAAAAGACATTAATTTGCTTTAAAATCTGTTTTAACTGATAGAATTTGATTAATTTATTTTTCTCAAACCATAATTTCTAAATATTTGATTTTTTTATATTTGACTTAATAAATTAATTTAGATTAAAGTGTAAATATTTTAATACAATCGCTTAAATACTTTTCTGCTACTCACCCCCTACCTTCCTCCTCCCCTTCCCATATATATATATATATCACTATTTTACGTTTACTTTCTATAAAGGTCCCCCCTCCCCGCTCACGAAATAATTAGCTTTCTACACCCTTGATTACCATTTAATTTTACAATTTCCTAAACCAGCGGTGCTAGAACTTTTAAGGATACGCGAAAATATTTGAATAATGGCGTATGCCAGCAGTGTAAAACGAAATATCAGTCAAAAGATAGAAAATTAATTCAACGATATGACGAGAGACAGTTTTCTTCTATATTTGACCTTGATAAAATTATTTCAATTTCAAACATTAAACAGTTTTTAAAATAACTAATAAATTGTGTTAGTTTTTATTGTGGCTTGTGCTTTTTGAATATAAAAATATATGCACTTATTCATTTTATTATTACATTGTTTTTTAATCCCAATATTAGCCCATTTACTTTCAGTCGCAACAAATAAAATCCGAAATAACTACTACTGTATCCATTACACATTTTGCTAATATAAAGGGCGCAATTTATGCAAATAAGCTTCTGAGGGGTACGCAAGCGATAAAAGGTTGGGAACTACTGTCTCAAACTGATATGTTTTTATTTATATAAAATAAATCTTAATTTTATATATATATATATATATATATATATATATATATATATATATATATATATATATATATATATAATATATATATATATATATATATATATATATATATATTAATCCCTGATGGATAATACGTTTAAAGTGGAGATAATAGGGAACGCTAGGAAAGGCCAAAATTTTTGCAGTTTGCATAAAGAAACTTTGTTTTTGTCAGCAAAATAAATAAAATATTTCTCCAGTTCAAACGAAGAGTTTAGTTTTCTTCACACGGTGATATCAACAGGTTGAATATTTGGCACGAGCATAGCAACATTAGGTGATACATTTTTAAAATGAAGAGAAAAAGTTGTCATTAAATTTCAGGACAGCCTTGACAGATATTCAACAACTGTTGATATCACCGCGTAGAAAAATAATCTCTCTGTTTGTACTGGATCAATATTTTATTTATTTTGGTAAAAAATAGGTTTGTTATAAAAAACTGCTATCACAATGGTCATTTTTCGCGTTCTCTTTCATCCCACCTTAACTTTCTAGTTTTAGGTAGCCAAGATATAAAAATGTTTGCGAAATGAATAACAATTTGTATGAACCGGATATCCGCTTGAAATCCTTGATGCAAACCAATATCTAGCAGTCGTGTCTTGAAATAGTCTCGAACTCAAGTAATGTCTAAATATACTGCACTGATCTGCTATACTTCAATTTTCTTGCGGATAGCTATTCTGAATAGATAAACAAAATATTTCCCATGCAAACATTGATTGAAAGTCACTAGTGTCAACCTTTGAAAAAAATAATGTTTACTTGTTTCGTAAAACTGCATAGTTAATAAAAAGGAGTTAAGAAAACTTATAATAATAATTCTTCAAGGGTTTATGCATAGTTGACTTTTTCATGATTAGTTGAAACAACTAAAAATATGAATCAAACTATATATATATATGTTGTGGCAATAAGAGATAGTATAGTGCATGAAAATAATATATTTAAAAGTATTACACTCACATTTTTATCTTCTTATAACTGGCCAACATAAATTATAATAAAAATAAAGGTTTTTATAAACACAGAAAAGAGACAATTTGGACCATACAATTTATAAACTTAACTTTATATGGAACAATATATCAATTAAGATTGGTGTAACAATTGTTTACTATTTAACGGTGAGCTCTATATACCACCGCAGGGATCTACAGTCTCTGGTAAACCCTTCTATGTGCCACAGTCTATCAAAAGAGAAAAATAATATATATTCCATTCACGGTAGGAATTATTCTCTGAAAGGTCTTTTTTCCTACCAATATCCTACTATTTAATAGATTTATGGTAGGGAAAAAGACCTTTTAGAAGTCAATTCCTACCGTGAACAGACAATATATATAATTAGTGATAACACTCAAATAGGCTGAACAAGAATAAAATACATTTAGTAATGAAAATAAACAAAATAATATTGGTCGCCAGACTTAATAAAGTCAAAAATAAATTTAGATAAGCACGAAACTATTATGACCTCGGGACCACTGAAAACCTCCTTCGAATTCTGGGAGTTCATGAGCAGACTAGGTCAGCACCATCTTTAACAAAATATTACCTGGTGTCTAGAGTTGTCTAGGTGACAACAATATCTCCAAACAATTATAACAATACCATAAAAATTAGCCTGTATTGTTAGGTCAACAATTAAAATTTAAAAAAATACACAAAACATAAGGTAAGTTATTGAAGAATGTGTATTCTTTTACTTCTGAATAAAATAAAATAAAACAAAATAAATCGAAAAATCCAACAATCCTCCCTTGGAGTCTTTTTCCCAGGTCACGAGTTCTTCCCTTTTAAAAAAGTTCCAAAAATTCCAAAGACAAAACATTGTCTTGGAGGTATGATAAGCCTGTCATAAATTTAATTAAACTAAATGGAACAAGGATAATAAATTTGAACGGCGTGAATTGAGACTGTAGGATTGTGAATTAAAGGTCCATGAAACAAAACGCACTAATTTCACGATGATAAAACATAAAATGGATCTAAGGTATTTCCATTTAAAACACGCGGTGAAATCATTGTGTGTCTTTTTTTCTAAAGCTTTTCACAACACTTCCAGAACCTAGTTCAATGTCTTGTTGCTAGGTTACACTAGCTTACAATACGTTTACATGTTGAGTAAAATCCGTTTACAATAGATTTTTACCTGGATGACAGTTCGAAAATCATATGTTTAGGTTTTGGGTTGCCAACACTTGTAAAAGATAACTGTTTTGTTATAAATGTAAAGATCTTTAATTACCTCTTATATATTACATTTAAAATAACGTAAACTTAAGTTTTCTCATACTATTTAATTTTTTTAATTAATTTCTTTTTATCCAACTCGAAACAATAATTTAAACTTAATTAAAAGTACTTATTCTTGGTTTTGGAACGTTATTGATTTTGTATAATATAGTGCACACATCAATGCCTATTAATACAGGCATCGTATTTACTTGGAAAAGAGAAAGTTGTTTTAATTTTTTTTTACATGTAATAAATGATTTTATGATTATTTTATCTTATTTTAAAATATTTAACTGAATAAAATATTTTCATCATCTGTGTGTTTGCATCATTATAAACAACTTGTTTACCGTCATGTTCAACCATATGGCTTACATTCTTCAGTCGCAATTTTGAAGCTATGCTAGTTAGAAGTGTGAAGCTCACAACAAGGACGGAAGCGTATGTAAAGAACAACCATGGGATCACAAGAGAAAACATAGTTTTATTTAAATTTGGTTAATTACAAAGGTAGTGTAGATACATAGTATAGTTCAAAAAAAAGGCATAGAGAGCCTACGGTTAGTCCGGCAAAAACTTTGACTTTAGCCATCACAAATATACATAATATTTACTGCCCTCACAAGGGGAATTATTGGAGTGAAAAGTCTGACATCTAAATTTAAACTGACCGCCGAAAGGCGCATATAACTCCAAAAACCAAGATGGCTGACATTTAATTATGAATACCAATGACGTTAGACAAAATATATAAAATATAGAACCCATAAAAATTAACTTTAGATACCTAAAAATATATATAATATAGTGGTTAAATATCTTACAAATAGACCCCAACAATAGCCGTTGAACCCTAATCGTGAGTAACAACGCATAATCTAATTTTACAACTTTGTTTAAAATGCATAGAATAAGTTTCGCGAACTGCCGTTACATCCATACATCTTAGCATGAAAACCTCATCAAAGACAAATAAATGTAAAAAATAATCTTCGTAACTAAAGCGAGCATATATTATCTTTAATACCCTCTGAAACCCGATAAAATATCATAGCAACCGCATAGTTACGCTAAGTTTAAGATAAGGGCGCTCCACTAGTACAAAAAGGAGTACCGAAGTCAACAAAGAATTCCCCTTGAAAACTAACATAATAAACTCGCGGTTCACCCACGTTAATCCCCATTTAGAAAATCCATCCATGGATCACAATAACATTAAAAAAGGTACAAACAGTAATTTTGAATAAGTATCCCCCCATTTAAACCAAAACTGAATTTTGAAGAATATTCCCAAACTTTAGTTTTATACCGGCGGCCTCACCTTGTGTAAGCCAGTGGTAGAATGAGTGCTGCTCTAAACAACACCAGCTATTTTATAGTACAAATAGTCCACACATGTTCTCAGAAGAGGGGGGGGGAGAAGGAGGGTGGATACAACGAGCAAAAGAAGGGAGAAGACTAGCGCTCTGGAAGCGTAGCGGACAGTCCATTAATTACTCGAAGATCGGAGAACATCCGAGAAGCGGAAACTGAAATTGGCTTAGTCAAGTTGAGTTCTAGTTGTTGTGGGCCGGGGCCAGGATGGCGAACGAGGCGCACACCAGCGTCTCGTTTCAGTCTTATTCATTGAAGCCACGGGAGAGGATGTCTTGGTGCGTAAGTAGTGTTCCATCTGACGGAGAGAAGCCACGCCAGCCTTGGTTAGTGTTGAAACTCCATATTACAGGGTGGTAGGCGTTAGATGTTTGTTGTTTATTTGGAACATCGTTACAGAAGTTTTGGTGAAAGTGGTGTTAATATTTTTATTAAGTGGAATAAAACGATAAATAAACTTTGTGTCCGTCCTCAAATAAATATATAAATAATATTGGCCTAAATTAGTGTGGTTAACTATCACATTAATATATTACCATCTATTTTCATTACAGTCATCCAAAGTGATAAATGTTGGCTGTTGGCGTAGTGATATATTAGGGTCTACTTCTAGTAACACTTTGAGCCGTCATCCAAGTAAACTTACGTCGTGAATGAATTATAAATATAGTTCTCGCAATTGCCACCAAACGCTGATTCACGAAAGTGACAAAGTGGCTATCGTCTACAAACGAGTTTTATACTCTTCTGGAAATGTATATATACACTCCCAGGCAACTCCTTCAAACGTTTATGCACATTAACTTTGTTTTGTAGCGTTAGCTACACAATCTGAGATAAACATGGCTTTAAAAAAAGTATTCTTTAAATTCTATAGCAACAAAACCCACGTGTTTGTTCACAACGATAAATTGTCTTTGAAATTATAATACTATCTATACTTATAAAATAACATGTCCTGACTGACTGACTGACTGACTGACTGACTGACTGACTGGCTGATTCATCATCACCGAGCGCAAACTATCAAGGCTACAAGCATGAAATTCGGACTGTATACTCATTTTGTTATGTAGGCACCCACTAAGAAAGGATTTTAGAAAATTCCACCCCAAAGGGTTCAAAATAGGGGATGATAATATGTATGAAAATCTGTCATTTTGAAAGTTACATAAACAAAATTTTGTATTTCGGTTATTGACGTAAAACAAATAAATACGTGTTTCAGGAATTTTGGAAATTTTATCTAATAAAGGATGAAAAAGGGGGTGAAAGTTTGTATCGGACTGACTGACTGACTGATTCATCATCGCCGAGCGCAAACTATCAAGGCTACAAGCATGAAATTCGGACTGTATATTCATTTTGTTATGTAGGCACCCACTAAGAAAGGATTTTAGAAAATTCCACCCCAAAGGGTCAAAATAGGGGATGATAATATGTATGAAAGTCCGTCATTTTGAAAGTTACATAAACAAAATTTTATATTTCGGTTATTGACGTAAAACAAATAAATACGTGTTTCAGGAATTTTGGAAATTTTATTTAATAAGGGATGAAAAAGGGGGTGAAAGTTTGTATCGGACTTGCATTATTTTTGATTTGAGGTCAAGTTATGGTCATCAACGTAACGTAATATTTTAAATTAATCTGTAAATACATATGTATATTTTCGTATTTGTATATAATCAACTTCCACGCGAACAAAGCCGCGGGTAACAGCTATCTAGTTAATAATAAATTTTAAAGGCCAGCTCTTTGTTACAACACACCATTTCAAATTGATCAAAACGGGACGTTCGATCTTGTTGTGTGCTAGGGACAAACAAGACAAACCTTGGCTTTAATATTGTTGTTATCATGGTGCCAAAGTGTCAATAAACCGGTTATGATTTTAGAAATTACCAAGAAACTATTAAATAAAGAAAAGAGCAGTTCAACTACCTGGCAAGTATGAAGAAAAGGAGGCCTACTGCACCAAGGAAATTAAGTTGGGGATGACTATTATCAAGGAAACTTTCAACACGAGGTTACTGCTGACCAACAAGTTGAGTTTGGAACTGAGGAATAAACTGAGGAAATACTACATTTGGAGCATCGCATTTCATGAAGCAGAAATTTGGACTCTTATGAGTATGAAAAAGAAATACTTGGAGAGCTTTGAAATGTGGTGATGGAGAAGACTTAAAAATATCAGTTGGACAAACAGGGTGACAAATGAAGAAATCCTAAGAATAGTTGGCGAGAAGAGAACTATTTTGGATGTGATTATTCGGTTGCGATGCAGATTAGATCGGACAGAGCCTACACGACGTCATAGAAGGAAAGGTTGAAGATAAGAAGAACTTAGGAAGAAGGATTGAAATATTGGATGACTTGAACATTCTGGGCGCTGAAGGAAGAGGCAGAGGACAGGGTGGCCTAAGTTTCAATGACAAAAGGAATGGACCTATCGTAAGACAGAACACATAATAATAAATATGTTCTGATAAATATTATAAAATCGCATAGAGTAGTAAAGTATGTCCAAATTCCTGTTCGGCCTATATTTATAAAAGCACAGAAATACCAGAAAGTTCCTTTGTTTTTCTCGCTATGGTGTGCGGACGACCATAGGTGCTGGAACTGGGGGATGAAGAAGATAATGATTGCACAGTGATTAGATCAGAGGCTTAAGAATCCAACAAATGTACACTAACCATACCATCTGAAGGGGAAGATATCAACATCCCAGAGGAGTCATCAATACCAAGACTTTCTTAACGAGCAAACAAAGGAATGCCATTCATCAGGTTACTGGAAACGGCATTCAAGGTAACCACACCTATTGTGGAACCCAAATCCACAAAAGAGGCAGTGAATAGTATTGACACATCTCCGTGGATTAAGGTAATGAATGAAGAAATTGAATCAATAAAGAAAAATAATACATGGGAACTCACCTTCCTAACTCCAGGTAAGACAGTAGTCGGAAGCAAGTGGGTGTACAAACTGAACCGTTTCAAAGCTCGTCTTATGGCACAAGGTTTTTACAAATGTATGAATGTGACTACAATGAAGTATTTGCACCAGTGGCAAAACAGACTACGCTCAGAATACTACTTACAATTAATGGGAAAAGAAGAATGATGTTGCATCATTATGACATTGAGACTGCATAACTCAATGGTGACTTGGAATATGAAGTGTATGTGAGAAAACCATAAGGATACACAAATTGTGAAGATAATTGTGTTTGTAAACCCAATAAGAACAATTATGGGCTTAAGAAAGGTGCTAGAGAAATGAGAATTGAACACGAAATTAAACAACGTTATTGACAAAGATGGTTTTAGACAAAGTGTCAATAATCCATGCCTGTACACAAAGCAAGTAAATCAGGATTGGGTCTACGTACTAATTTATGTGGATGATTTGATAACAATTTGTATAAGAAATGAGCCACTGAATAATTTGAAGTGTGTTCTAGAAAAACACTTTCAAGTAAAGAATCTCGGGAACTGAAGCACTAACTGAGTCACTATCTTGGAATACAGTATGAACGTGATGAAGATGCTATTTTATACGTACATCAGGCTAACTATATTGAAGTAAATCTGAGGGAGTTTAAACTGGTAGACAACAGACCATCAAACATTCCAATAGATCCTGGTTACCAGAAAAGAAAATAAATCGAGAGACCGATGGAGTCAAACGACATTTATAGAATGGTGACAGGATCACTATTGTATTTGGCCACCCACATGAGGCCCGACATCGCAGTCAGCACATCCATATCAGCACACGAGGTGCAGGAACCACTGCAAAGTGATTGTACAGAAGTGAAACAAATATTTTGTTACTTAAGGGCCACAAAAGACAAGAAACAAAAGCTTGTAGCGTCAGATTACATAAGTTTATAGAAATAATTAACCGGTTTTAGACTTAACAATAGATCCTATAACTAAGAGGAACATGACTCAACTGTTACACAAGTTCATAGCCATACACACAGATTAGGTAAAAAAAAATGAACGACGCATTTAACGGTGGTACCAACCTAAACTTGAATAGCCCTGCATAGAATTGCATATTTTAACACTACCAGACAAGAGTCGAACCAACTCATTGGATATGCAAATGCTGATTGGGGTGGAGACCAAATCGACAGGAAATCAAATACAGGATATGGTATTTCTTTACATGGAGGCACTATCTGCTGGGTAATCAGGAAGCAGTGACGATTTGGAGATTGTTGAGTGACCTTTATGAACCGTCAGAGAAATCTACAATGATATTTGAAGACACTGAAAGTTGCATCAAACTCCTCGATAGTGAAAAAGTGAACCAACGTACCAAACACATAGAGACAAAGTATCATTTTGTTCGTGATTTAAAACAAACAAGAGAGTTGAGTCAGAGTGTGATGTACTGTCCAAGTGAGAACATGATAGCAGACATACTTACTAAACCACTTGAAGCAATGAAGACCAGGAAGTGTTCTCATTATATTGGACTTGATTAGATTCGTGAAATCAATCATTGAAAGAGACTATTGGTATATAATGGGTTTTATTAAATCTTGATATCATTTGTTTTGTTTCTAACTCCCGTCCTCATGTTAACATTTTGTTCATTTCTGTTTCCGTTACTGTTAATTAAATTATAATATATTAGAGTAATAATTTTTCTCACATATTTTAGTCAACTTGAGGTGTGAGGTATGCGGAAACTTGCTTGCCAATAGAAACTAACCCTCTACAATCGCCAAGTTTAAAGTGCCACAGTTTCTATATTAGAAATTGCAGAATGAGCACACATTCCTACATACCATTTTACCTGGTTCTCCTGGAAATTTTGTGATAAGAAACTTTTAATTTATATCACACATTAAAATAACTCTCTATATCGCCATTTTTAAGGTGCCAAAGTTTCCATATCTGGCATTGCGCCATGAACACACTTGGTATGGATTGTAGTACTATGTGCCTACAACAATCCTACATAGCTGTGGAACCTGGTTCTGCCGGAAATTTTGTAAAAATTAACCTTAAGTTCACATCACAAATTAAAATATATCTATATATCACCTATTTAATGTGCCACAATTTCTATATTTGAAATTGTGACACGAGCACACTTGATGGAAATTTTAGTACTAGGTGCTTACTACAACCTTACGTAGCTGTTGATCTTCGTACGCATATATACACATTATGCTAATGTGTTAGGGATGTCAATGCATGAATATAAAGGGAGTGTATCTGCATTTGCTTGGCGATAGAGAGTGAAAATCTGTTCAGGTAGCTTCACCTACTCTACACCCAACTATCATCGAATCGAGTAAGATAATTCATACTCCAAAAATTAACGGATTATTTGTGTCCGACTTTTATTTATTCTTAGTTCACAAACTCATTACCTGCGATACCGGTTCACCTGTTTGCGAATTTTTTTTATTTTTTTTCTGGCCTGCATGCATGTGTACATAACTAATAAGTTTCCCATTTGTTTTTTGTTATTACATGTCAAGAGGCCAATGACCACTTTACTGTTTAGCTTTGTGTTACAATCCGTCCTTTGTTAGTGTTCTGTAATACTCTTTGAGATAAGAAGTATATAATATTCATCATTCAAATTTGATTCTAAAGCACACATATCTTTCCATAATAAAATACACTATTAGCTATTTCAGTCAGTTTTATTTTTATATATAATTTTAAATACTTAAATGTATAAATCTTAATTTACTTATATTATAATGTTTTAAGGATTTCGCTGACCCAGATAAAATCTAGAAAAATCATATCTGGCGAATTCCGTTCTGGGCAAGATCTGGCATTTTTACTCATGAGATATATTGTATTACTATATTTAATAATCTTTAATATACAGAATCAAATAAATAATCTATAGCCACATCTCTAAGAAATAGGATTAGACTCAAAACGTGTTACAACATTAAAATTAGCGTTCTTAAATAACTATATTCATTGTTTTGTGCTATCTATTAGGTTTTATTGAACTATTCTTTTCCGGTAGCGGTTTCTATGAGGTATTTTAGAACAATACCTGCACCTTAACGCTACCTATTATTATTTTTAGAACTATACTCACGCATTAGTGTTATTAATTTTTATTATGTTGTTTAAAAATTGTT
The DNA here is from genome assembly GCA_039000515.1 of Timema cristinae. Classification (NCBI taxonomy): domain Eukaryota; kingdom Metazoa; phylum Arthropoda; class Insecta; order Phasmatodea; family Timematidae; genus Timema; species Timema cristinae. The sequence continues at coordinate 11,010,967 of JBCFYV010011172.1, read as the reverse complement.
AGCTTATTATGGACGCGGACGTGGAGTTTTACAACCCGCTGTAGTTTTGCAATTATTGAGTCTCTAACCTAAACCATGAATTGTGAAGATATTGAGGAAGATAACGAGAGGTCCGAGCTATTGGCTTCCAACTCTGCAGTCTCAAAATTTAGCCCCTTAAGTTTTCCTTTAATCAAGGAAGAAATAAAGGTATGATTAGATATTTACTTTTTGGGATATTTATGAGTGGCTACTGGTTTCAGAAGACTTTCATTATGTTATTATTAAAACAAAAACACTACAAAACCGAAACACTAGTCGCTATAGATAAGTTTTAAGCTTATGGTTCACCTCATCTGCCCCATTTTAGTTTTTCTTTTTACAAACAAATCTTAACGTCATGTCATAAGCCTACAATTTGGAATTCTCCCTACGACCATAAAATTAAAGACTGCTACTTTTCCGGGTAATGGGAGTATACATGAAAAACAGAGAAAACCCGTAAAAGGGAATTAATTGTGTGTGACATGAAAAGTCAATGATAAGTCAGATAAATGATAAAATTTCTCTATAGTTTTATAAAAATATATTTTTGCAATAATTTGTGTGTAGAGATCATTGCCAAGTCTAACCTATGTGTCTTATCCCCAATTAATGTGATTTCTTGATGATCTTTGTGCCAAGAATTTAACAGAAGGTAATGAAAATTATGAGATTATGTATGTTGGCCTATAGCTTTTACTATACAAGCCTGGAAAAGTAAATATTCTTTGGTCTGAAAAACCTGGGGAAGTAAAAGAATTTTAAAATGCAGGCCTTATCAGCGATGTTTGAAAAAGTGTAATATAAATACATTTTATCGGCAGAAATCAGCAAGGTTTAAAATTTTAATCAACCGTCAACCTGGATGATATATTTCAAAATTAAAGGACATCAGAATGTAATATTAATGTTTAATCATCAGCCTTAAGTTACATTATAGTGTGTAGGGTATTTGTCGAGAGGTTTAGAATAAATTCAAAATATGATTACAATAAAAACCTTGTAATGGTTTGTTTTGTGTACCACTAATAACTGACTTGCAATGCGAACTATCAAGAATTGTGTCTTTCCTAAAACTTTCAAACGAACATTATGTCTGTATTTATTTGAGAGGTTTATCCTCGATTAAATTTTTAAGAAGACATTTTGATAAATAAAAGTTTTCTTCTCGGGTGTTTTATGCGCTTCACTTACAATATCCTTATTGTAAGTTGTTGATAA